>JAJMBN010000070.1:0-78821 GCA_030572735.1 Sugiyamaella mastotermitis
TAGATATAGTTTTATGATTTTCATGTTCTATAGATAAATTTGATGTTATTATTATCATTATTATTATTGTGTTTTCGTCTTATAACTAAATATTTTTTTTTTTACCTGTATCGGACAGTAACCCACGCGAGTGGGGACATACAACAGCAAAATTAAGATTCGAATTCTAAGATTCAATGAGATAATCAAATTAGAATATCAACTATGTCAATGTTCTTGTATATTTGATGTTATTATTATTATTATTATTATCACATAGTTAGCTTATGCAAGAACGTCGATGTACACTGTAATGCGATCCATTAAGAGGCTAGCTAACTTGTTAATCTATTTCTCAGCTATCATCACAGGGGATTTGGGTTGGGACTATCAGTGAATTATCTGTAGCGTTGATTGATTAATATCCAAATAATCCAATCAGGCTTATAACAATGTGTAATAAAAGACAATTGTTCAATCATTGAAGAACAAATTGTCAGCCTGTGTATTATAATCATAAATGTTCACACGAAATCTCATCTATTTAATAATAATAATAATAATAATATCAAATTTATTTGTAACTGCTAAAGATGGTACTACTGCCAAGTCTTTCGGAAGAATCCTGTGTAAAATCCGTAATCCGTCTCAATACGCTAGCTACAAAAGCTTCTCTCCATGTCCTCTGTAGGCCTAAACTGAGTAACTTAAGGGAAAGAAAGACTAAAGAAAATGTCTAATAGATCGGTGAAGTAAAATAAAAAATCCAATGTATTATTCATAACTTCTATCAAGCACCATCTGCAATTTCAATAACCTTAATTTGTATGAGAGTTTCATCGGCATGTTACCGATACTTCATTGTACAACGGAGTACTTTGGCCCACAGCCTTACATTTCACACAACAAGAACGGTTATGGTTGAAGATCTCATGTATGATATCTGAACCAATTAATCATCTTTAAAAACAAAGTTAGAGTCTCACATTAAACTATTTTGGCTACTATTATTAGTAATAGTGAGACGAAGATACCACTGGCTATACATTGCAACAAAATCACTCCTCATGTTGCCGGAAAAGAAGTGTCCTCCTACTTCAAAGACCTGGTCATAAGGGAACTGCGGCAGACCTTGTACTGCAGGATTAATATGCATTGCCCACATTAAGTTGGTAATTTGGTGGTCGTACACAATGTATATAAATCCAGTGATGCCAAGCTGCAGACCTAACTTGACCAATAGAAAAAAAAAACCCTCTTTACTAGTTGAAGATTTTTTGACATTTTTTTTCATTAAGCTGTGGCCTAATATTTGCCATTAAAGGAGACTACTAAGAGATTATCTGGTGGATCTTGAACTTGAAATCTTCTTCTTTGCTCTTACAAATATCTTTTTTTTATCTGTTTTATTGTTTGATTTGATGAACTAGATCGCCACAAGCTGTATAATTTGTTCCAGTTCTTCCGGATTTTGAATCATCTGATAACAGATTAACATAAAACCATTAAAAATTAATTAGACGTCTGATTGTTATTACCTATTCTAAGTTAAAATAGACTAAAGGATTACAAGATCAATACGCTATTATAAAGTAAGCGGCCCGATTATATAACTCATCGACTATTGATTAGAACCTTTTTTTACAAATTCCTTGAAGCTTCCGAAAGAATGAGTGCTAAAGATTATTATAACAAGAGCCAAAATCAGAACTATGCTCCTCCAGCAGGCCCACCACCAAGTTATGGAGGAGGTTATGAACAACAGCAGAGAGGATATCCACAACAACCACAACAATCATATTATGCTCCTCAGCAACAGTATGGATATGGTCAACCAGGATATGCCCAACAACCTGGTTACGGCTACTCTCAACAATACTCACAGCCTGTCTATCCACAGCAAGCCCAACCTATTTATGTTCAACAACAAGGATATGGTGGTCACGAAGGTGATGCATGTTTGGCAGCATGTTTGGGTGCCTTATGTGTCTGCTGTACCATGGAAGCTTTCCTTTAAACACACTAAAGCCCCCTATTCCACTATCGTTTTAAAATACATGGACTTACTACTGAAATATTGGGTTGTATTTATTTATTCATTATTATTAATAATAATCTTATTATAGTAAATATCAAATGCTAAATTAAAACAATAACAGAACAAAACAAAATCATAAAATAATTTTTTTTTTTTTTTAAAAAAAAAACACAAGAGAACAAATGCCTATTTGTTCAACATTAATATCTTTTCCCAAACATCTTGAGCTAATATATCCATCTCCCTAGATGAAACTGGCTCCTTACGGTCCACTCCGTATTGAACTGCATGCTCTAATAAACTTTTAATAAACGCTCTATCAACTGCTTGAGGGTTCAAAAAGGAGCTATCTAATGCTTGATCTATAGTCAGACGGCTATTAGGGTCTCGAACAAGACAACCTTTCATAGTCTCGACGGCTTCTCGTGGTACTCGCACTTGTCCAAGGCCATACTTTGGATATTGTATTTGTACTTTGGGGTTCATAATGGCAAGCATTCTTTGCGCTCCACTATATGCTGCATATGGAGGCTTACCATAAATCATTTGATATAGAATACATCCACAACTCCACACATCTGATGGCCGCCCTACTTTAAATTTAGCTCCAACAAGTTGCGAATTAGAGCTAAATTGATTGGCATCTAGTAAGGTTTCTGGTGCCATATAGTTTGGTGTTCCTGCTTGAGTATCTCTATGAATATTGGCTGTATAATCCGGTACCACGTTAGCAATACCAAAGTCAATGATTTTTAGCATACCTTTAACTAACAAGAAGTTTGCTGGCTTTAAGTCCGAATGGACAATTCCATGTTTATGAACTGCTGATACACATCTAAGCATCTCAGTAGCATAATATCGAACAAACGAAACATCAAGTGATGAATTTAACCTGGCTGATAATACATGAGCCAAGTCAATTTCTCCGCACTCCATAACAAGATATACAGATGTCTCGTGCATTTCATGGTCAATCAATCGTACTACTCGATCTTCAGTCCTTAGGCGGTTCAGCAAATCAATTTCACCTTTAAAGCCTTCGATTACTGACTCATCAAGATCAGTAAATCGCACCTTTTTGATAGCACAGATCTTTCCCTCACTTGATTGGGCTTTGTATACTTTAGAAGATCCACCCCTACCTATAAGTTCTAGACGTTGATATAGTCGTCCGTTGACTGACATCATATTTTTCTTTGAACCCTGTTGTAATTTCTGTTGTTGTTGTTGTTGTTGCTGCTGCTGCTCCTGTTGCATTTGACGCTTTTGCTGTTGACCTAGTTCATATTGTTGCTGCTGTTGATGATGGTATTCATGTTGTTGTTGCTTTTGTAATAGTCTCTGTTGATTACTCTGTCGTTCGATATACGCATTATTGTATTCTCTTTGAATGAAGTTCGATGGTTCTATTTTCGGTGACGATAACTTTGCACCACCAAACCTTGTTGACACGGGAACATTAGGTGACATAGGTTTAAGTGCTTCTCGTTCAGGATAGTTTCTGTGGCTGGGTTGTTCGTATTGGGGCTCCTTTTCAATTATGCTGGAAGGTCGAGGAACAAACCGAGGAGATAGACTACTCGCTAAACTAGAAGGAGGGGTCTTTGATATATCATAATCATGCTTTTTATCGGAACCTACTGAGGATACTGAAGAATTCACATCATGGTGCCCTGTAATACTATTAGAGCTTTGTGAAGACCGGAGTCGTTGCTGCTCTTGAGGAGATAAAGATAATGGTGATGGTGATGAGGTAAATGAGTTGGTAGCAGATGTTGTAGTCAGGCGATTCATTTCTTCTTCCAATTTATTTTGATCACTATTTGGGGGGATCTCTTCATGTTCAGATGCAAACCTAATTCGAGTTCTGGCGCGATTGCTAGGTGAATTCTTTTGTAGATTGTAATAGTCGTCAGAATTATAATGATCATCATCTTGTTGCTGAGACGTATACCCAAAATGTGCTTTACCTCCTGAACCATTCGAGACCAAACCAGAACCAGAACCTGGACCACTACTGCTGCCCTTAGCACTATCAGCACTACTACTGTTCAATCCTATGGTATTGGTTCCTGTCAACGGAGTCTTAGTTTCCAACCTTCTGGAAGATAGAAGTCCATTTGTCTTTGCCAATCGCCTCATTCGTATAGAACTATGTTTTGTGGTGGTCATATCAGCTGCTGGTGCTCTGGTAAATGACATGCTTGTAGGTCTAGTGAGGTTGGACCTTGGAGTACTAGTGGCATTGGAAATACCTAATTTATTAGACACTTCAGGGCTATCGAGAGGTCTGCTAGATATACTGGCCGATGAATAATTACTTCGAACCCCAGTGAATCCTTTCAGGTTCGATCTTACTTCCCCTTTATTTACAATTTGGTCAGGATAACGACGAATATCGGCCTCCGGTTCATCCCCTTCGTTTAATAACTCATTGGCATAGTCACTTAATACAGGAGGCATAAAACTTCCATCTGAAGATGATATGGTATCATCTACATCGTCCATTATTGTCGACCGATTTGGATTTTCTTCAAACGCTGTAGACGAATATGCTGGTGTTACAAGCGCCATTGATGCCAATCATCAAACAGGATTCAATCCTATTATCTCTGAAGACGGTGTCTATCTCAAGACGACAACTAGAATACCAATGATATTTAAATGTCGATCCTAATTGGAAATAAGGCTGCAATGTCGTATTTATATGGTTTGTTGCAATATAATAATTATTTATAAAGGTTTTGTGTATGTGTGTGTGTATATACTACTACCACTTGTTTACATTTTGCTAGATGCAACGCACGGCTAAAATAAAAACAGTATGTACATACAATACCGACTATTATGGTAACAATTGGCTGTCTATTGCGTAACCATGACAACTGATACTAGATCTGTTAAGACGTATAATACAGCCCATAATATAGATCCTGATTCATACCAAAATGAAATGATTGTTTACATAATAATTTGCTATTTCAACCCATTTCTTTATAGAATATATATTGCTTGATAAATCAAACGATAATCAAAATATAGAAGTTCATTAGGGTAAGGGTATTGTCTGAAATAGAGTATATCACGTGATTTATTCTTATTTAAAAGTAGGTTCTTGTTTAAATGAGTTGTCCTTCGGGACATATGGTCAATTTGAAACGATACAGAGAAGATTAGCATGGCCCCTGCATAAGGATGACACGCTTTACAAAGAGATTAACCCAGTTTTTTTTTCCAAAAACCATTTTATTTTTCTATCAAAATAGAAGAAGATATCTATTTATTTCTAAAAGGATATTATTTTTATTTCAGATTGTTAAAATAGTGATAATTGATATATGAACTTCATCTGGGAATGATACTCATGTTATGGGTTCGAATCCAACGTATGTAAGTTTGTTAAATATTTATAAAAACTACAAAACAGATATATTGATGGAAATATTGAAGGAAAGGATTATCGTATTTATTTACATAAATAATTCTCAATAATAATTCTCACTTTTATTGACTTCTGTTGACTTTGCATCATTACAGCGCTTATCTTACCTAGAGCGGTATTATCGGGATTTTGGCAAAATGAAGTCGCCAAACGGATAATTACACCCCCACACAGGCAATATAAATACCCCAGTCGTCGACCAAAATGATGTCCAGCAGGTTAAACAATGGCAAAAGTCTATTTTATATCAGGAGGAAACAGGGGAATTGGATTTGGATTTGTAAAATATTTAAGTTCTAGAGATGATAGCGTAGTTATCACTACCGCCAGAAATCCAAGTGCTGCTACAGAACTTAATGAATGGATTAAATCGCATTCTAATGTTCATTTGGTGAAATATGATGCCGATAACAAACAAAGTGCATATTATGCAGCGGCAGAAGTAGAGAAGATAACTGATGGAATTGATGTTTTAATTCCAAGCGCTGCTATTGCTGATGCTCATTATTCAGTTATCTCCCTACCAGATGAGAACTGGCTCAGCCACTATACTACCAATGTTCTAGGACCAATTTTTCTTTTCAAGGCAATGTATCCTTTACTTCTTAAAAAAAGCACTAGACAAGTGGTTTTCATTTCAAGTGATGCCGGATCTATTAGCAAATCACATGCCATGTCCTTTTCTTGTTATGGCCAATCCAAAGCAGCTCTGAATTATACCACCAAAGAATTGAGCTGGGAACTTGAACAGGAAAAGTTTACCGTAATCGCCCTAAATCCAGGTCCAGTTCTCAGTGATATGGGAGTTAGATCAAGAGATAAGATGACTGAAATTGATGCATCATTTACTGCCAAACATTGGACTACTGCCCCCACAGTAGATGCAAGTGTCAAAGATTTAGTGGCAGTTATTGATAAGCTTACAATTGAAGACAATGGAAAATTCCTTCATATAGATGGAACCGAATATCCATGGTAAATCTATTTAGCTATCAGCCTTTTGAAAAATCTAATAAATATAGGTAGATTATTTTGAAGTGCCTTCTGTGCATGCTTATTCGTAAATGTATATGCAAAAGAGTGGAAATTTCGACGGGAAGTACCTGGAGCCATTCTGATAGATCCCACATTTGAAGTTGGGAAAACCAACGGGTACTGTTGACGGATTTTGTTAAATTCTTTAAACTTCTCAATAAGCTTCTTTTGTCGGCTATTTGAAGGATCAGAATAAGTTAAATCCAGCGTGGCTTCAACATCAGGAGTAATAAACCGTGAAGCCGTAACAGCATCTCCAGACCAATCCAGTGTTGCTGGATATGAGAGGTATAACATCTTTTTAGCTCGGGTCACCCCTACATAAAGCAATCTTCTTTCTTCTTCTAGTGCTTCGCCGTTTGCTGATAAAAAATGAGGGAATGAGCCCTCATTCACCCCAGCAATAAATACTACCTTCCATTCGAGTCCTTTCGCATTATGAATTGTTCCCACTGCTATATCGTCAGGTCCTACTGATGTATCTTGAAGACGAAGCTGGTGTAATACTGAAGAGAACAATGGCCTCTCTTCATCATTACAAGAATCAGATATGGACGAAATCAAGTCCAAAAATTCTTGTTGCTTTCCAAGATGGTAGGGATGGTTTGCAGATGGTCCACTCCATTCATTGAACGAATTACAAATATGGCGTATGGCTTCAACAAGCTTAGCACTATCATGAGGATTATTATAAATAAGATCGGAAGATTCCTTAATAGTTTCTATAAATCTATTAAGATTTTTCTTTTGAAAATTGTTGTCAATCCAAAGCTTGTTTTGTATAACATCCCATAACCTGGACTGGTAGAGTTGAGCCAGCTTAGTTGCTTTCACGCAATTTCTTGGTGTTAACACTTTGTAAGGGTTTCTTAATAAATATAGTAAATACAAGTCTTGGTCAAAGTTTTGAATAAACTTAAGGAAGGTGTAGATTGGTCGGATGCTTGGAGATCTCAGTAGGTCCAGTCGACCAAATGAGACGGCATTGACGCCTTTATTCTTCATATATTTCATGACTGCATCTTTTGTAGAGTTTGTTCTAGTTAGAATTACAATATCTTTGGCAGATATATTTGTATTTTTTAGTAAAACTTTGCCTATTGATTGGAATATCCACTCGAATTCTGTATAGGAGTTCAAAGCCTTCTTCAAGACCGGTAGCGGTCCATTAAAACATCCAAGAGGAGTTTCATTGTCTTTCCACATAGCCGAATGACCTTTTATAACAGCAGTAGATGTATCTACTATTTCTTGACTACTTCTATAATTCTGCTTGAGGACAATTTGCTTGATATCTGGCAATATGTCCTTGATTTGAGTAGTTAAGGAAGAGTCAGCTCCTTGGAAACCAAAAATAGACTGGTCTGGATCACCTACAATAGTAAGAGAAGTATATCCAGGTGTGAAAGAGTCTTGAACAAGAGACCATTGAAAACGGTTGGCATCTTGGAATTCGTCTACTAATATAACCTTGAACTTGAAGCGACTGGCCTCACTGTGATTGAGTATATCTCTTCCATAAAGCAACAACCCATTGTAATCTACTAAATTAGCATGCTTTAGCAATGTATCATATTCATTCTTCAAGTTTAACAGTGTAGAGGTCATGGGGAGAGGAGTAACATTTGTGATCTGTGATAGCTGGTGCTTATAGAATTGCTGACTCAATGCTTTGTTTTCAGATCGCGAAGGTTGATGACCAAGAGCTGTTCTCAGAGCATTAGAAAAGATGTGATCTTGATCGAGATCATCAGCAATATTCCAGCCATCTTTAATACCAACGATTCTGTAATTGTGATCAAGGTTCAGTAATGTCTGACAATAAGAATGAAATGTGTGAATTGGTACTCTGCTCGATATACTACCCGGGACTAAGTGGTTCAACTTGTCTCTAAACATGCTCACAGCCCGATTCGTATATGTAAGAACTAATATTTGATCTGGAGAAACTCCAAATGATAATAGATTAGCCAGCCGATTAACCAATGTCTTTGTTTTACCTATAAGTTAGTTGGAGTCGAGAACTCAGGGGGAAAAGAACGACTATAACATACCAGTGCCAGGGCCTGCAATAATCTGAATATTTATATCAGCATCTTGTATAACCGCTTCCAATTGACGGTCATTAAGGTCTGATTCAATTGAGAACGTTTCAATACTTGAATTGTCATTGACCATCGCGTTTTATATCGAGATGTTAAAAGGAGTTGAGATCAATATAATACTGTAGCCTGCGAAGTGAGGCGTAGACCAACAGTGATTATTACAGTGTTAAGACTATATCCAGCATGATTATTTACTATGTTAGAAATGGCAAGAAAAGAATATTTAATTTATATATATATATATATATATTAAAAATAGGGTAAACATAGTAAATAGTAATTTATGAAATACACAAAATATTTATTAGCAGAATCTATAAACTAGATTTCCATCTCATCACCATCGCCACCTGCGATCTCATCTATAGCATACTTTTTAGCTTCTTCTAACAAATCATTGGGAACAAATTGATGCAAACCCTTAGTTTCAGAAGTACTAACCCAACTCATCTCCAACTCAAAGTCCTTATCTTTTGAGTCTTCATGAGCTAAGTAAATGATCTTTGCTGCCTCCTTAACAGCAGTTCGAGCATCGAGGTTTTCAAAGTCTAACTTTTCTAATTCTGATTTAGCAATTTGTCTTCCTTTACCAGTGGCAGCGCCCAAGTAACCCCAAGAAGCTCCACTTGGTTCGACCATGAACAGGTGAGGGCCATTGTCATCTACACCACCAACGATGGTACTGATACCAAAGGGTCGAACTGAACTGTATAAAGTATAAGCTTGAACATAACTTCCTAATCGATCGGATAATGATCTTACAGGTATAGGTACACTGTATATGCTTCTCCATTGGCCAGACTCGTCTCTGGCTCTATTGACCAAATGTCGACCATCAGGAATTAATCCAGAGTATGCCTATAAATATAAGTTAGAAGTCAGAAATAACTATATGCAGAAATGATAATAAACATACAACACCAATATGCTTGTCAACAGTTTGAATTCTCTTGTTGGCATTAGGGACTAAAAGCTTGGAAGATACGATCTTCTCGACAGCTAACACAACACCATCCTTAAACTTAATGCCGATTGAGGTACCACCGTTTTCGACGGCTTTGGAGGCGTATTCTACTTGGAAATTTCGTCCATCTAACTGTTAGAATTGGTAATTATACTATACTATTCAACATACCTGGACTGAAAACACTGTTGGACAGATCATAACCAGTACCGATGGAAGTCTGTGGCGTTAGTAATCGATAAAATCAATTGGTATGATCTAAGAGGATAGACCAATGGAATATTTTCAATCCTTCATACTATAAATATGCTATCTATAATAAATGTAATTGAATGGTATCCTGGCCATTACTTACCATGGTTTCTAATATATATATATAATGATGAAGCTTATAAAGATACACTCGAAGGCAATAGTTATGCTTCTAGTGATATTGGTGAAGTTATAGCCGGGTAATCGAAGATCATGACAGAACCCAGTTCCCAGCCCTGAGCTTAGCATAGTGAAATACTATGATGAGCCATCAACTTTAAGACAGGCTAATCCAACTAAATAAAGCTCTTAATAAATAAAGCTCTTAAGAGTTTTAACCCAGTGTGAAGGTTTCACAAAGTTCAATTATTCATAATTATTCATAATCCGATAGATGCATTGATCCGTAGAGCATTTAGTGCGTAGCATTAAGTTAAACATAAACTAAAAGTTGACCAAGTCTTTAAAGGCTAAGCTTATATAAAGCTCTTATATACCGGCAATAAAACATGTATAAACTTTAGAATCAAGTTTAAAGAGAGAATTCAGAAAGTCGTAATTTATTAAATGATGAAAATAACTCCAGGTCCAGGAGCACTACCCCGAAGGAAAGGCACCTGGAATTTCAAGCAAACAAAGTATTTGATATTTTTTCTTCGGGATTTTAGAAACTAATTGGGAGTTATCTCCCCTGCATTTGTTGACTTAGTCTTGACTACAACACAGTTATCCCCGACCACGGTTTTCAAAATGATCACGTACATAGATCCCGGCGTACTAACTATATACCGGAAAATTATGCATAGTAAACTCATAATTAAAGTATGGTGAGTACGGATTTTTACAAACTTATGACTGTTTAAATTACAGGAAAAAGATCATGCTATAATCCAAGGTTAGCTTTAGCACATCACCGCACGCACATGCCAATACGGAAATCAACAATAACAAGACGGCAATATCAGAAGTAAAATGTCAGAGATATAGCCGAATCACATGTCTAATAATAGAAAATATTATGACTCAAGCAAGATTAACCGATGTTCTCAACGACAATACAATCTGATCGGTAGCTTAGTGGTGTATGTATAACTTACTTCAGTGAGTGTAAGCTGACACACTCACAAACTTATAGGTTAAGTTAACTTAGTTAACTTACAGTGCAAAATAATAGGGATGCAGCAGAATTCACTGTACTAAAAACCAATGCGGGTCACCATTTATTACGGATAAATATGGTCTAATATAGTTAACCAAAGTAGACCAAAGTCAACCAAAGTCAACCAAAGTCAACCAAAGCTATAGAGAGAAAATACAAGATTAACTATTCAGAAATGTAATTTTTTGTATTTATGACTTATAAGAATAAAAAAAAAAAACAAAACACAGGCGCCTGGCTCTTGTGACGTCATGTTTAGTTAGTATGTTTTGATCATCTCTTGTCAGCCCCTCACAGACAAATGTCGCCCTGCACAGGTAGTCAACATCTTACTAACTCAACTAGTTTCACTAGTCGGTAATTACATAACGATTCTGCACTATTTTAGACTAGGCGTGGAAGTCGTCTTAGCAGACAAGCGCTAACTTTACCAAAATTTTCAAGAGATTCCAGTGCAATGCAGCACATAAGAAGATAGTTTAAGATTACCAGAGGAGTATCAAGAACGTCAAGTGTTTCTAGAAATCATATAGCTACGCAGAAATGTCAAAAAAAAAAAAAAAAAAAAAAAAAAAGAGAATAACATGCATGGCCTAGAAGCTTTACAGAAACTACAAGCATAAACAGTCTAAACGGTTGGATTTGTATCTTAAACAAGATGGGTGTAGATCGATCTTTAATAGAAGGTACGGATGACGTGAAGATCCCAGCAATAATAGTACATGACTTAGGCCAGAAGAACACACTAACTTAGCTAGATTAGTCACAGCAGCTACCTCATCTGACAGAGTCATCTAAAAAAAAAAATTAAGCCTTGTTGAATTTAAGACACCCCAAAATACACTCCGGTTAATCCGACAATTTTTGGGATTTGGATTCCGGTTTATGTCCGATACGATTCGATGATAAATGATAATCATAATCACCCCATGCTGAGTACAAGATGTTTTGACATTTGACAATACTTAAAGTGCCACCCGACGCAGGCCTAAAAACTATCTATTTGGGCAGATAGCCTTGTACCAATAACTCATGAGCACTTGACAAGTTGGCTTATATCAACACAGTCCCTTAGGTAAGGGCTCGGAATGGGGACATGCCGGTTCGCGGGGTAAGCATAGTAGACGTCAACCCAAACGGTTGACCGCGCGCGGCCACAACACTTTGATTCTGAAGCAACCATCTCGTCATAAAAAAATTTATTCCTTCGGCCATACAAGTCAGGGAACCCATCGGACTACCAAGGCCCAGATGATGACAACCCAATGCCTTGACATGTTATTTCTTGTTGTTATACCAAAATTTAAACAAAAATAAATAGAACATTAAAAGTAGCCCTGGGATATAGGTTTAATGACTGGGAACCGGTAGGCTTTTGAAATACCTTGGTTTCCAATTGCTGCCCAGAAATAGCTTTGAACTGTGAATAATTGCTCTGGGTGCAGCATTATATACTAAAAAGATGTTGCTGCCGTTAACTCTAGTTCCTGATCGGTCCCAATAAATTTAAGTCCGTGGTATTAATACTGTAGGAGATAATCACCCAGCAGCCACAACCATAAATTTATGGCAATACAATAGTAAATATCCGGAAATACACAAGCCCAATTTACACTATTATATAAATAAGTAAAAATCCTCCATTTCTAACCATTGGAATGACTAGTTATCTGGGTGTGGAGGAGGATTCAATTGCTGACTGGTGGTGCTGCACGCTTGTCTAGATGCGCACGGTTCTGGCGGCGGTCCAACTTAAGCCAGTTATTGTATATCCGTTCTTCCCAGAACCCTCGCGCCGGACCTTGTTAACTGTGTAGCATTGTCGAATTAGCGCTATATATATCTGTATTATATTATCGTTGTGCCTGCCCGCTTTTTGGTTTTGATTTTTTTACTAGTGACTATTTGACTACAGCTGTCTAAGAGGCATCCTGTATCTATTTAATTGAATATTGGTGATTAATTGATTCATCCTTTTAAAGTTATAAAAAAAACAAGTTAATCTTTTTTTTTATCAGCTTAAAGGACAAAAAATAATTTTACGCCTCTAGAGTAGATCTGGTAAAATCTACTGGTTTCACCTGACAATATTAATCTTCTATGATACTATTCAAAACTGGACATTTTATTCTCTGCCAGTTTAAAGTTTGATTGCATTTGCTTTATCTATTTCATCTTTCAATCTCGGGATTCCTGATTTCCTTTAGCTGAGTGGTTAGTTGAAAATATTATTGGTTCTCTTGTACATAAAATTGGAATCAACGAGCCAAGTTGGATTTGATTTTATAAATTTACGACTTTTATTGGGTTGATGCATTTTATTCATTGTCATAAACTACCAGTTCAATCTTAATCTATCAGAATAGAGTTCTAGCAACGGTTTATTTTTATTTTATTTTATTTTTTCAAAAAGCTTCGCCTGTTCGTCATAAGTTAATATTTTCTTGATTTTATTACCATTGTACAATATTATCAAGAAAAAATGGGCGGTTTTAGAAGTTCAAAAAGCGACAGCCATGATAAACACGGTATGATGGCTCAAGTATCTCAGAAATTAGGTGATTTAACTTTAAAAAAGAATCGGTTACTGTCGGAAAGAATCTATGAAGGCTATTCATTACCGGCTTCAAGAACTCATAGTATTGAAACCCCTCATAATGCTACCAAATCTCCTGCTAATGGCAGTTCTCCTGGTGTATCACAGTCCGTATCAACAGCAAATTCTGTTATCAATAACAATATCCCATCTCCAACATTTGGTCCAATCTCTTCCCCATTGTCTCCAATTTCAAATAGATCTAGACCTTCTGCAAGCTTTTTATCTTCTGCTGGAAAAACCCATTCCTCCAACAGCAATGGCGGAAGTGGAAGTTCTTCTCCTACAAACGCAACCAGTCCTCATTCATCGACTTTTTTCATTCCTTCTAAAACTGTCAGTGAGAATAACAGTTTGAGTACTTCATCTTCAACTACTGCTACTTCCTCAAAACAGACTAATAATACCATGACTTCTACTTATGGTGGTTCTACTACCACAACCACTGATAACCATCAGCATAAACCCCAATTCGAATTAGGCGATGATTCAAGTCCTCCTGATAGTCCATCTATAAGTGCATTCCCTTCTGCTGATAAGGATGATCCATATGCAAGAAAATTTCGACCTTCTCAACCAACTATTGTTGGAGAAATTCCTCAACGGTTTGTCTTCTCTAAGAAGAAATCCTTTAGAGCTTCTTCTACAAATCTCAAGGGTCTCAGTTCTTCCACTGTTACTTCAGGCCGTGCTTTGATAAGAAATGATGAAACATCTGGTTCATCTACAAACCTTCATAAATCCCATGGTTCAATGATAGAATTAAAGAGGTTTTTTAAACCTGGAAAGAAGAATAAAACTGCTAGTCCATTGGCTAAAACTACTGCTACTCGATCTGGTACTACAACTCCTCCTAATAGAATTCCATTTATGGAAGAAGGCTTTAAGAAATATGGCAAACTTGGCCGAGTCCTTGGTTCTGGCGCTGGAGGTTCTGTTCGTTTGATGAAGCGTGGTTCGGACGGTACAGTTTTTGCTGTTAAAGAGTTCCGTCCCCGTCATGGTAACGAGACTGAGCGTGAATATGCCAAGAAAGTCACTGCAGAATTTTGTATTGGTTCAACCCTTCACCACCCTAACGTTGTTGAAACTTTGGATATTATCCATGATGAGGGCCGATATTATGAAGTTATGGAATATTGTCCTTATGACTTTTTTGCAATTGTCATGTCTGGTAAGATGTCCGATTTAGAGATTGGATGTTGCTTTAAACAGATTTTATCTGGCGTAAATTACTTGCATGAAATGGGATTAGCTCATCGAGATTTAAAACTTGATAATTGTGTTGTTACTGATAAGGGTATCGTAAAGCTAATCGACTTTGGTAGTTCAGTTGTTTTCCGATATCCTTTTGAAGCTGATATTGTTATGGCACATGGAGTTGTTGGATCTGATCCTTATTTAGCACCTGAAGTATTGTCTAAGCGTGAATATGATCCTAGATGTACTGACATTTGGTCTTGTGCCATCATTTACTGTTGTATGTCTTTAAGACGATTCCCTTGGAAAGCTCCTCATTTCGATGATAATTCTTTCCGATTATTTGCTGCTGAATCAGAGATTCCCGAGAAATATAAAAGTTCAGTTCCACAAGACTTGATGGATGCGATTTTAGAAAAGAAGTCTAGTGATGTTAGTTCCAAATCAACGTCTACTAATGCTAGCTTGGAGCGAAGACGTACTTTGGGTAATGCTAAAGAAGGACCCCCTCCCCCCCAAGTTATTAAAGGTCCTTGGAGATTATTAAGATTATTACACAGTGAAAGCAGATTAATTATTGGAAAGATGTTACGCATGGATGCCAAGAGAAGAGCCAGCTTAGAAGAAGTATTATCTGATCCTTGGATTCAATCTCTCAATATGTGCACTATAACTAAAGATGGCCATCATCATAAATCAACAGATCACGAACACACTTTTGTCTCAGATGACGAGGCTCATTTAGATTCTTACAAGAATAGTGATGTGGCTAACAATGCATAAATATAAAAGAACAACCAAACTCTAGGAGTCTATAAAATAGACTTAATATTTATTAACAAATACATTATTTAATATAAAAGATCCGAGAAATAGGACAAAAAAAATAAACAAGGAAGTTTGTATTAACAATATTATCTACAAGTCAAACAAGATATATATATATATATATATGGATCCAAAAAAATATAAATTACAATAAGTTAAGTTTAATTTAAAATCCAACATGATCAAACAGCATAGAAACTGATTCACCATTGTGGATCCTTCGAATAGCTTCTCCAAATACTCGGGAAACATCTAAAACTTCTAATTGACTACCAAGTACCTTCATGTGCTCTTCTTGAGGAGTAGAATTAGTGGTAACTACTTTGTCAATGGATGAAGCTCTAATACGGTCAATAGCATCTCCAGAAAATGCACCATGGGTAACAACAGCATACACTTTAACAGCACCTTGATCTTTAATAATCTTAGCAGCACGAGTAATGGTGTTACCAGTATCAACAATATCATCAACAAGAATAGCAACTCGGCCTTGGACATCACCTACTAACATGGTAGTAGCATTGTGTCGAGAGTCACCCGAAAGTCTTACTGGTCGTCTCTCCTTATGGATCAAAGCAAATCTCATACCCAACGAATCAGCAATAGAAGTAGCTCTCTTTGCACCACCAGCATCGGGTGAAACAATCACTGCCTCAGTATAGTTGGGAATAGTGGCAATATAATGTTGAAGCAAAGGCTTGCCATATAAGTTATCTACAGGGATATCAAAGAATCCTTGAAATTGAGGATCATGTAAATCCATAGTAATGATATGGTCAGCTCCAGCACATGTAAGTAATGAGGCAATTAAAGTACCTGCTTGAGCAGCCCATTCTTTATAACCAGTGTTATTTTCAGCTCGTCCATATTCGCTGCTACCGGATCTTGATCTAGTCAAGCTACTTGAAGACGAGCTATTACTTAAAAGACTTTCTCTAAGACTAGAAGAAACAGCAGCTAAATGGGGTGAATAAGGAGCTTCAGTTCCATTCTTTCCCAACAAACCAGGTCTATTAGTTTTGGGAGTACCAAATCCGGGGGTACCAGGAACACTCTCAAAGGTGAAATTCTTAGGACCATTAGCAGCTACTCTAGATAAGGGAGCTCCAGATTTAGCATAAGGAACATCAGGTTGACGAGAGTAAGGAAATAAAGGCATAACAGCAGTTACCTTTCTTGCGGATGCAATCTTACAGGCAGAAATCATGATCAATAGTTCAATAAAGTTATCATTTACATGTCCACAACCTTTACAGTTAGAACCAGTATGTTTTATCCATAATACTTAACAAACTTACCTGACTGAACAACATAGACATCCTTTTCTCTAACGGAATCTTTAATGGTAACTGAAGTCTCACCATTACTATAATAATTGTTAGATCTGTACCAACTGAAAATCTCTTGAAGTACCTGCAGATTTGATATCTACCAAGCTTATAAGCCAAACATACCTAAATTTCTTGGCCTCTACCTGACCCTCCTCAATAGAGAGAGAATTAGCAATACTATTGACAAGTTCCGGATGAGAGTTTCCTCCCAAAATGATCAAATTTCGCATTTTTGACTTGTCGTCTCTCTGAAGCCAATAATTTTTTTTTTGTTCTACAGTATCTGACCTGATATGTCTAGATTAGTCCTTGCCGGGTAAACCAGCCGTACAGCCTTATTAAATTTATTAAGCTAACACGTTTTGCATGTGTTTCACACCTCTCTGCTCTAGAGTCTACAGCTTAGATAATCTGACTTGGCTATCTTCAAGCAGTTAACATACTTAAAAGAACAATAGCTACATTATTTAAACAATAGATATGCAAAAAGGAGAAAACTATGCTCTGCAAAATGCCATGACTGCCAAATCAAATAGAACAAGGAAATGTAACCAAAAAAAAAAAAAAAAAAAAAAAAAAAAAAAAAAAAAAACATCGACTTCTCGTTGTGTTGGAATTTTAGAAGAGTGAATCCTCATCTAAAATTTTGGTAGCTTTAAAAAAGCTTTTTGTATATCCGTTTTTTAGTTGAAGCTGCCAGCTTCAGCTGATCTGGAATCTTCAAGTTAGCATGGTTTTCCAAGACTCAAATTCCAAGTATCAAACCAATGCCAGTAGAAAATGTTAATTATAGGTCAGGATTTGTGCTCTAATGTAATACCCAATTATAGACTTATCCATTTCAAGTTAGACATACCTTGAGCTTATGCCTGAACTATAACGAGCTCTGTCTTTATCCTGTTTCCAATACTTGGTTGCAATCTCTAGATTTTTTACAAAACTCTATTCTCAAAAAATCATAAATTTAAGTTTGAACTTTGATTTATAAACATGTACTAGGAATGTAAAAGATTCTTATGGTCAATTCTTTTGTGGTAACGAAGTTACAGAGGTCTGCACGTCTTGCAGACAACCTTCTTCTGATACCGAGAGTGGGTTGTGGACCCACACAACACACCTATGATCTTCATGTTTTGGTACAGCCTTTAACAAAGTTTTAAAACATTAGCAAAGAGCTTTATATCATAACCATTTTAAAGATCTTATAATGTCGAGATCATTGAATTAAAACCTCTCGTATATATTATATTCAGATATTTCAGTTAATAATTATTCAAAAAAGAAAAGCGGAATATTGGATGGCAGCACGCGCATAATAAATTCTTTGTCCTCATTTTTTATTATTATTACCCCTGAAAATAGGACCACTACAAAAACCTCAATACAAAGATATTGTGTTGGCTGTTTTACTTACTCTTGCCAGTAAACTCTCAATATAACCATATACGCTACACCCAGTATGGAAATGTAACACCCCCTATTCAGTAGAACCGATATATCCATCCGCTTGGAATAATAAATATTAATGATATAACAACTATACCCTGGATAGTGCCATGTATTTGTGGTACGGTTAATGAGTACTCACTTTTATCTTTTATTGCTCTATCGCACTATATCTACTTCATCAAAATTGATAAAAATTATTTGATAATAATACCATCCTGGTTTAATTATTTTAATTAAGGATTTTGCTTTGGTATAGTTGCCTATTATACCATTTGAATTAATAAAGTTTCAAACCACTCTGAGACAGGCTAAGATAGGAGAACCATTTTGAAAGTACAGTTAAACTAGACTTAAAAGCTAACGGTAGTTTATGTAACTACCTTCGACTGATTGAGATTCAAGACCTACTACTCAAATGTTAAAGCTTGATTTCTCTTAAAAAGTCAACTCTAAGTCCCAACTCGTTATTGTGAAAATTCTTAAGACAAGGCAAGTCCTAACAAGTCAGAAAGAAAGATACATTAATTTATGTCCCTCCCATTTATACTACAACAAAACAAGAATGTCATCAAGAAGTGTCAGTTATAGTCAAGCCATGCAGGGCCATTACGTAACCGATGATATCCGTGGTACTCAACATAGGAGATTCCCTTATGTAGAGTCGACCTCAACTGCTTCAACTCTGTCTTCACATACCCAATTGACGGGCTCTTCAATGACTACTAGCTCATATACCTTACAAACGGACACATTTCCACCTGAAGTACAACGTTATTCTCAACTTATAAATATGCACAGGTTACCATCATCGGGTGATGGTACTGGCCTTTTATCAGCAAAGTCTGCCAATATTTCCAGAAAAGATAGTTACAGTGTTAAAAATAGAAAGTCTGGAAGGTTCAGCTCTTGGATAAGAAGATCAAGTTCGCATTCAATTTCTCAGCCGGTAGGTGATGGTCGACCTAGTATTTCCGCACCGGTATTAGAATATTCAACATCGGAACTCATTCCTCACTACCGTTACTCATCTGCATCTGGGTTTTCTCATATAGCAGACAGTGACATGAGGAGTACTAGTAAACTATCTTTTATGGAAGGAGATCCTAGTTTTGAAATTTCAGATGATCAGCGAAGGCGAGTATCAACCTCTACTCTCAGTCAAAGTAAAGTGAGTATAAACTCAAGACCCACTATTGATAATCGCAGCCAAATTACCGAATATGAAACTGAAATCGCGATGCTGAGAAGAAAGCTTCATGTATCAGAAGAAAAAGAGATGAAGCTCATTATGCAATACGAACAACAACTTGATCAAGAGAAGAACAAAGTATTTGAACTTGAAAAGTCTTTGGCCGATATGAAAAAGAAGCTAGTTGTACCATTACCAAACAGTGACATGGATATAAAATCAAGATTGAAAACATTAGAGAGCCAGAGGGATGTATTAAGGAAGGCTCTTTTTGAGTTAAAAGAAGCTAAAGATATGGAATTGGAACAGTATAAAGTCAAGCTTAATAAGCTTGAAGGAAGAGCTACAAGTCTTGGGTCATCTGGTGATATACCTCAAGGAACCAACATAGTTAGCAGTATGACTATGGCTAATCCTTCTAGTTGCGATCATAATATATGTCAAAGTTCTAGTGACAAGTCTCTTAAAAGATCATTAGAAGAAGATAAGATGTTTGGGCAAATCAAACATACATTAACTATACGAAGTGGAATATCGCCCATTTTACCTATTGCTAGGCCGGTTGAACTTCAAACGTTCAATTACTTGTGAAGTACTATTCACGATTTATTTATATTATGAAATTACTTATTTTAATTAATTTGTAGTACCAAATGCATTGATTTATTTTTGAAAAACTTTCATAGCACATTAGAATTTTATTTTTGTCATAAATATATTATAAATTATAAATATCAAGTCAGAGGAACGAAAACAAAGATTAAGATTTATCCAAAATAATTCTACTATTGGCAGGAGCCTTCCACACTGTCCATAACGGTAAGATTCCAACTCCAGCAATAACAGCTTCGAATATTAAAGCTCTTCTCATATTACCTGGTGGACTACCCTTAGTATCAGAATATTTCAATGCATTCATAATAATAATAAAGATTGCACCAAAAAACTGACCACCAACCCATAATATTGAAGATGACACAGCAGGGTCGGCAGGAGAAGTCTGTTCAGGAATCCATTCCAAGAATAAAGGCAATAATGAGAAAGAGGTGGCCCCTAAGACTCCACATACGACATAAGGACCAGCTAATTGATTGGATTCAGTAGACATAAAAATAGCAGCAATATAGCAGATAGCAATAACAGGTGCTTGGATCTTAAGAATTAAACTGAATCTATGAGTTCGGTCTATAATAGGGGATGTAATAGCAGCAAAAACAATACCAGAAAGAATTAAAATAGCACCAGCAATACCAGCTTGATCAGAGGAATAACCATAAGGACCCATAATTTGATAAATATAGGTTGAGAAGGAGTTGAAAAACCCTACATAGATAGAAAACATGCAAAACATAGCCAAAAACCTATGACTTTTGATCAACAAGATAATAGATTCCTTGATAGGTAGCTTGACAATTGCAGCTGAAGGACATGGAGGGAACTTGGGTTTTGCAGGAACTATTAAAGATAAAGCTCCGCAAGCAGTGGTGATGATAGCAGTTACCAATATAAAAGAAGATAGTTGTCCGGATTCTGAGACCATCGCAGGTCCAACTAACTGAGCAATAGCACCACCCAAAGGATTGGCTAAAGAAGCAATAGCATTGGCGGAAACTCTAGAAGAAGAGGTGAACCAAATATCGGTATAGTAAGCGGGAGCACTCAATGCAAAAGGTTGAGCAAATCCAATAAGAATTTGCCCAAACATAACTACTCCGAATTTGGAGGTCTTAGTACCAGCGTATCTAATCCAATTTCCTGCAATAGCCAAGATAGCACATACAATTAATCCAATTCGAGCATTGTATTTTACAAGTACATACCATACTGCAGGGGTGATAACAATATAAGAGAAGAGAATTACTGTTGATAACCAATTAATAGGTCCATCGGAGCTTAGGTTAAAATGGTCTCTAACTGGGTCAGTTATGGCCGAAAATGAAAGCCATCCCCAGGAAGAACATATATTCATTAATGCCAATACCATAATGCCGATCCATCGTCGTTTATAAATTTTGTAGGGACCTTCGGAGTCTAAACCTATATCCGCTTCTTCTCCACTTGTAAATACGCCGTTCGGACTTGTTTGTGAAGAGAATGATTGACTAACAGCAACTGGATGCTTTTCTTCATTATTCAAAGCTGAAGTTTGATTACCGTGACTTTCATTATAGTCAGACATATTCTATTTCCGTCTTTCTTTTTTATATCTATCAGCGGTTGATATCGTCATGAGCCTACAAAGGCCGTTTTTTTATAGTTGCTAAGCTGTTATTGCAATATAGGACCTACCAGACAAAAGCAGTTTGGAATTCTAAAATGAAATCAACTAAAGAATACAAAAAATGCAAGTAACAGGCCGGTTGTTCAAATATCAAAGTAACAAGCCAAAAAAAAAAAAGATTTAAAATAGTATTCTGATAACTGGATTAAAACTGATACATAAACCTTATTAAAAGAAGATAACAAGTGCCTAGAAAGAAAAAGCAACAACTCCACAGTAGACCGCCGCTCTAAGGCTATGCAGCCTAGGTTTTCAACACGGTACCCAAATGGGGAAAAGTCTCCTTAATGTATGCACACCTTCTGAGGCAGTAAATGCACAGATCTCGAGACTAACTTGTTATTATGAAATAGTCAATTTAGTAGTAATGATCTACTCACCTGATAAAATAATAATTATTTTTATGTTTAAAGGAAATAATGTTCCAGCGGAATGGCTAAATATCGCCAAACTATTAGAATAGAGATTTATATGGGTCCAATGGTCGCCCTCAACATTCCTAGGCTTGTTGCTACATATTTGTGTAGTACCACACCAAGTTTGTACAGTAACTTAACTGTTACAGTTGGGAAACAAGAGGAGCTTTTAATAAGTTAAGTTACAGCTGCTAGCAAGTTGCTTGGTGCAAGGTCCACCAACCAGAAGGTTAACCTTGTTAACCCGTTAACACAGTGACAAGAATACAAGTTCCAGCATTTTACCACAACCCACCGCTGATCCAACGGCTGACAATCCGCATTTGACTGTGCATCTTTGTAGAAAAAATCATTAACATTTATAGCCAATATTTGCCGAAAAGCGTGCCCGATCATATCGTATCCAGGGTCCAGATCCTTCCAGGATACAGTAACTTACCTAAAAACCTAATCGGATAGGTGGTGTCGTGTCAAAGATCCCGGCGACTAAGGTCATGGCAAATCTCTCAGTATGCATATTTAGTAGAGACAGGTTTCAACATAGCAGCTGTTAATAGATACCAGAAATAGCTTTTCAGAATACATAGGGATGGGACTAAAAGCCTAGCACAGTTTAAGTTTAAATGCTAAGTGACCCACTTGTTCTGGTCAACCGGTGGATCACACAGGACTACCTAAGTACGTATAACCAACGGGACACTCTAACTAGTAACGTTAAGTACTCTAAGTTACCGGTTAGTTACAGTAGCTAAGTTAACTTACCAGCTACATAACTCAACCAAGTTAACAACACACATGGCCCAACTAAGCGTATTAATGCATCGATGGTCCACAATACGCTGGGAGGTGCCAGACTCAAGTTAACAGCACTATCAACCATTAGGTCAGCTATTGCAGCAACCAACCAAGTTTATGACGATCTTTATTTCGGTGCTGAAAATCCGTTAAATGAGATGGCCAATCCCTCGCGAACAATGGTCACAGGCGTTATTATATGCAATCAATCGTCCGATCTCGCCATTTGATGCTCGAGAACAATGTCTATTAATAAACCAACAATGGTGTGCGATCTTCCTATTGTTGTAAAACAGATCCGCCATTGAATTATTTCCGACTTATGAATAGCCGTTGTACATGTTGGTCTCAGTTGGATATATTTTACCTACATCCAAAACCCTGCTTATCTTAGCATTTTGAGTTAGGAATCCCCTCAATTTTGGCTTAGTTCTTAGACATGCAGCATTAGTGGTCCTCACCAGGTGCTCAACCGATGCAGCTTATTCGGAGCTAGACAAAATTAGGACGGCTGCACCCCCCTAGATAACTTAACTACTGTTTCCTGTATGAGTTTTTCAGGAGACTTAACACAGGCGGTCTAAATTTGCCAATGCTATAAAAATATGCTCATTAGCATAATAACAATAATAAAATACACATAAATTCATTAGTAATAAATAATTAAATAATAGTAAAAAAAATTAAAACAAAAGACTTTTGTTCCAAGCCGAGTCAACCGTGGGATTGTAGTCGTCACATTCAGTATTACAGTTGTCAACCTTTGCTGGAAGACTTTTTCAGTTTAGTTTTCGATTCAAAGTCTTTAAGAGACAAATGCTCAAACTTTGAAGTAGAACTCGCAAGCTTTTTGGCATAGTTATCACTGCTCTTTATCCTATCCATGTATGACAGATACTCAGAATATCGAGCTTCTCTTTCAGCAGTGAACTTACCCTTCATGGCCAAGTATCGAGCTTTCCATAATTTTGCATTATCAGAACTAGATCCACTACCATTGTCTTCATCTTCACTAAGAGCTTTAGAAGAAGAAGCTTTAGCCAATTCAAACTCACTTGTTATATTTTCCAGCACCTGTGTCACAATAGCATCTGTAGATGTAAATACATTAGCATTCCTATCATTACCAACTTCGCTTAATCGTTGAGAAGCCTTGGCCGCTTCTTCAGCCCCTATAATAGGAGTAGCACTGGTAATAAGAGTTTTCATTATTGAGAATACGGCTTGCTTGGATTCTGTTCTCTTAGTCTCTAGCCGCTTGATCTTATCATTATCAGCCTTCTTATCACGAGTAAGACTTTCAACTTGATCTTGTAAAGAAAGCATTCTTTGGTAGTTTTCTTCTCTAAATGCTTGCATACCTGCACTAACTACACCGACACTTACATTTGAATGAGTTAGCTTCTTCTCCATTTGATCGCTACGAACTTTTTCAAACTCTAATGCTGACTCCAATCGTCGAACTTTGTCTTGAAGTTCCTCTCTATCTGAAGCATTATGCCTAACTGACTCTTCGAGAGATGTGATCTTTAATGAAAGATCTCGTTCAGATGCTTGACGGCTAGTGACTTCAGATAACAATGATTTTACTTTTGATTCCAACTCTCTCTTTGAATTACGGAGCGGTATCAGTTCCGAAAAAAGCTCTTCATATTGAGACTTTTTATTATTATATTGTTGCTTGGAAATATCAATATCTGCTTCAAGCTGACGAACCCGACTTTGCATAAAATGGATTTCTTTATCTTTTTCAGAATCACTCTTTTGTGAAGCTTGAAGCTTGATCTTAAATTCTTCAACCTTCTTTTTAGTCAGTATCAAATCCTCCTCTTTCTTCTTAAAATCGGCAGTTAATTCATCAAATGCTTTAGACAATTCAGAGACATCTGAAACCATTGCAGATCCCTCTCTTAAATATCTAGTAACTGATTCAATATTAGCATCTTTATCGTAGCATTCACGTACCGTAGCAACAATACCAGTAGTAATAGCCTGCAAATTCGATAACTCATTATACACGTCTTCATATTTTCGTTGCAATGTTTCAATATGTCGACGTTGCTCTTGCTTTATTGTTTCCAGATTGACTTCATATCTTCTGACTTCCTCTTGTAACTGGACTGTTCGATTTCTAGCTGCCACTTTGACGTTTTTAAGATTTTCCAGCAACGATAGTACTTCTTTCTCAGAATTTAACAACTTTGTTTCTGCCTCTCGCAAAAGCCTCTTGTATTCAATATTTTCCCCTTCTAACCCAGTCAAGTTACCAATTAGATCATCAATATAGCTTCGGATATTTTTAATGAGTTCGCTAGCAATTTCTTCAGGAGAATTGAGGCCGTGAGCATTAGCAATATCATCAATATCCTCAAAGAGATCCATTGCAAGCGATTCAAGCATGCGAAGAATATCATGAGCTGAATCTTCGTTGGAGTAGTTGGCATGAAACGAATTTACACTACTTTGACGATAGCCACCATAAGAATTAGCAACATAGGGGTCCCTGTTTTCATACATAGCTTGACGAATATTATCATTTTCGGAGTTCAGAGTATCAATTAACTGTCTCATAGGTACTACACCATTATTATTTCCAATTACTGAACCAGATATACTACTGCCAGTAAATTCACTCTGTCGTTGTAGCTGATCTTCTAAAACATGAATCTGATTTATCAAGTCCCGTTTTTGTACTTCTGTTTCATCTAGTCGATCTGCTAACATATTAACTTCATTATCATATGAATCCTTCTCATCTAATAGATCCTGTATCATCTGTTTGTGCTTGTGCAGTTCCGCACTTTCCTGTTCATCCTCATCATTCCGATCTGATTCCTTGGATTTCAGCTTTTCTTGTAATGTAGCATTTTCCTTTTTTGATCTTGCTAGTTCCATCATAAGCTGTTCAATAAGTTTGGCTCTGTCTGAAGGGTCATCATCACCGCCTGCCATTTCAGACAACATTATTCGAAGTTTTAGGCCAAAATTTTCATTTTGTAGAGAATCCATCAATTTAGCATCATGAGCCAAACCCGAGCCTAAATTACTTTGGGTAGGCGATGAAAATTTAGTTAAATCATAATCAAGTATGCCTGTCTTTGGAGAGCTGTTGTTATTTGATACAATCTTAGTATCTCCTGATGAAAGAGACGAATCTACATCCTCAACCACATTTTCGACATCAATACGGTGCTTGATAACATTAGCACCAAGACCTTTATTTGAAAGCACATCAATCGATTTAGGCATCCCAGACCTAGAAAATCCATTTAATTCTTCTCCAGTTTTGGATTGCTGCTTGAGTCTTGGTGTAGTGCTGTTATGGATAACATCAAACGCACTGAAGTTTGATGATATCGTATCATCATGGTAAGCGTCAGACATGGTGTAAGATAGACTTGAGTCGATGTTAAGCTTTATACTGACTTTAGTAATTAATCTTAAAGCCTAATATTTCCAGCAAAACCACACTCTTGCCATCTAGTCGATTTTATTTTTTGTGTTTATATGAATCTTCAAAATTATGTAGGTAAGGGGTAAGCTACACCTGAAACCGCGAGAATAGTAATCGCGGACAGACGCGCGTTCTACGTCAGGAACCGGGTAATTGCAATATACTGTAATAAAATGAAATGCATTTCTAGATTATATAAAGTAGCCTTAACTAAATCCAATCTATAATAATAATAATAATAATAATAATAATAATAATAATAATAATAATAATATGAGAGAAATAATGGTAATGATGATACCAGAGATAATGATATCAGCTATTATCAATTACTATCAGGGACAAATCGAGACAACAGTAACTCAATATTTTTAAAAGATGTTTCCAAACTATCCATTCTGGAGATAATTTCTCTCTGCATTTGCCATGAATCACTGTTATTCAATGGCACACCAAGGTCATCATCAGGGTCATCCTCAGGGTCATCCTCAGGGTCATCCTCAAGTACTTCTTCACCCACATCAATATCGGCTTCGTCCCCATCATCGTCATCTCCAGGTTTAATCGATCCCCGCTTAACAGGAGTGTGTCGTTTAACAGTTGCATATCTAGATGAAGGACCCAATATCGACGAGGTAGACCGAGTTGGCGATAGACCCAAGCCCATAGGGTCATTCCTTAGTAGTGACGAAGTTGTAGAAAATAACCGTGCTCTATTCACCTTAGATGCTGGTATATCCTTTCCATCGAGTGTAGCACCGTTAGCAGCAAAATAACTATCAAGTACTATATTCGACTGAACTGTAGGTAATGTAGACCTTCCCCCTGAAACATATCTTTTGGACCGTATAGTAGCATCCCCCAATGTTGAACTATTGGATATAGCTCTAGGGGCCAAGAATGTACTAGAACCTAGAAATAATGGGGTGTCACCATTTGCTCCATATCCATGCACTGAAGCATCATCATCTTCTTCCGGTTCAGAATCTGCAACATCAAGTTGAGAGTCTCCATAGCGTCTAGCCAAATCTTCAGGATCTGAGAAGGCCTCACCACCTCGTCCTGATCTAGCACTATTTCGAGAATCACGTCGTATAGAAGGCGATGCGGGAGGGAAAAGAGTCCTTGCAAGCGTAGCAGCCTTTGCATTTACTTTAGGAGTCCTGACTTTAATAGTACCTTTATATGGACGTCGGAATACCTCATCCAATAAATCATATTGAGAAACCTTTG
Organism: Sugiyamaella mastotermitis; assembly: GCA_030572735.1. Classification (NCBI taxonomy): domain Eukaryota; kingdom Fungi; phylum Ascomycota; class Dipodascomycetes; order Dipodascales; family Trichomonascaceae; genus Sugiyamaella; species Sugiyamaella mastotermitis. The sequence goes on from JAJMBN010000070.1 coordinate 27,747, forward strand.
TCTTTGGCAAATGCTTTTTCTTATCTTGAGATCTCATTAATGGCTGTCTTTTCTTTTGTTTCCTTGGAGTACTAGTTCCAGGGGTATTGGTAGTATTAGTATTGCCTAGTAGCATCCGAACTCTTTCTTCATTCTGCTTGCGTCGTTCCAATTCCATGTCATTGGCTATCTTCTGTTTAACCTGAACAAATCTTAAATATATTCGTTCATATAAAAAGATAGCATACAGCACAGGGAAATGTGTAACCTTAACTATTGTTCGATTTAATACAAGGAAGTAACGCAATGGCAAGAAATAAAAGGTTGGTCGAATTATCCACTCAATGAGATTTAGAGGTGGTGAATATGAAAATAGAGTCGATGATTCCGATTTAATCATAGAAATGGTATTAACAGCAAATAGAAATTGATGCTCCTCGTGGGAGTTTTCTACAATCGATGAAAAGCTGTTTGATAACACTGCAATAAGAATAGTGAGTATAACAAAATGTGTGATAAATAAATAAAACAAAAGAATAAACCTTCCAATCCCTGAATAGTATTTCCAATTCTCCCATACAGTAGGAGTGAATCCGAATAATATCTTCATTAAATCAAATGCAACTTGGTTTGCACTAAATACATCTCTGGCAAATGCCATAGTGAATGCTATCCAGAAACCAGATGAAAGCATAACAATAACGAGCCAAGACACTGCTAAGTCGATTGACATTTTCCTGACAGCAATTACCATTCTGGAAAAGCTCTCGTAGTTATCTAAGATACTGAAAAGTCTAGGGAATAGAAAAATGGCAATAGTAGCAAGAATATCATAACTTCGTTTCAAAATATACTGACCATTCTCAGGATCAGATGAATTTACACCAATCGCCCAAGCCCTCGTTACTGCATAACCCAGTAATAAAATTAAGATAATCAAATCAAATAGGTTCCATAAAGACAAAACATAAAGGGTAAAACCTACATCAGTAAAGCCGACAATCTCATCTAAAATAAAAGCTAAGCTCCATAACCCAAACACAATGTCTGTTCCAGACACTTTCATTGATGGCTTTGACAGAACCATCAAATATAAGGTTAACAGTACAAAAAATGACCCTAAGTTTAATAAATGTCTATATCTGGGCACACGTAGCCGAGACAACTTGAATATACTCGAATCCTCGTATTTATATCTTATACCTGCTCCTCGGCGTCCATACCCGACCACTAAATATGCTTCATCTTCATCTGCGACACTGACACGATGTAATTTGTTTAAACTTGATTGGAACATTATTGAACCATTCCAAATTTCCTCCAAAATCTGAATAACACCTGGATGAGCCAAGAACCGCTTTGCTTCTGACTTGATTGCCAACTCTAATGTTGATATTCGTTGCCATCGCGGGATCATCATTTCTGGCTGTAACTGTGATTTTTCTCCAGTAGCCAATGGGTAAAAATCATAGGTCAGAGCATTCATTAAATCGTCGGGATCATAATCTTTTAACAGCTTGATGGCAAGTATTTCACATATCATTGCTCTAGTCGACATGACCCCTGCCATGGCTGCATTAGTTGAGCTTTCTTTGGTGAACTGAATCATATTGGCCATTAGTGAATATAAAGTCCCTAATGACAAATCTTGACGAAATTCTTGTACCAACGGTTTTATTAAAAATGAATGCACTTGTGGTGATCTGAGTTGATCATATTTAAGACTGGTATCTACTCGAGCACTGACCAGGTCATAAGTCGACAACACTAGACTATATATAGGTATAAAGTCTAGAGGTGATGGCCTAAACCTAGGCAAAAGAGTTGCTTGTTCGGTTGCCATTATGATGATTATGAATAAATATTTTGAGTGGATAGTCAATTAACAACACCAGTCTATAAATGCGGGGGGGACAGCAATATGAAGCACCCGTACAAAATAACCGAAACAAACAGACGAGCCAAATAGTCACACTATAAAATTCGCGTCAAAAATACAAATGATGTCAAAAATAAGTCCATAGCTTCACCCGAAGTTGCTGATTGTGGTAACTTCTGTGGTGAAACTGAATGAAAGACTGGAAAGAGAGGCCTGGTTGAAGACGACCAGAGCGTCGTCCCTTACCTATGACGCTTTAGGCGCTAAGTTTAAGACGTGTAGTAGTCCCTACAGCTACATTAACTTAACTTACGGTTATTTTTGCTTTGTTTTACTGGGTGAGAAGCCTCATCCCTTAGATCTTGTCAGCAGCAGGCAAATAACTGCGGTTAAGTTGATTATTATTTAAGACTATTAGAATTACATATTCATGATTTCAATTACACAATTTGCACTGGCTAATGATGGTTGACACTAACTTATGAGAGATGGATCGAGGAATTACTCTACCTGTTATACTAGCGCTAGCGCTAGCGAGAGTAGTTAGCAGCAGGTGCTTATATATAACCTCGGTGATCTGCTTCGCCTCATCTCCTTACAGTGTAATATCATCACTCTAGCTCAGGTACTCAGGTATTCAAGTATGAAGTATAATACTCCTAGACTATTTACATAGCTTATTAATACTCCAGCTGCTTAACTCCGCTAAGTTATCCGACTAATGTGTATCGTATCAGAATGTAGGTTGATCAGACCAGCCAATGCTGTAGCGTTGTCAGCACTGTCATGATTCTCAAGGTTTATTTCTGAGCAAAGCTAACTAAATATTGAAATACCGGATTAATTGATCCGAAATTGGGTATACAGTACACAGTATTATATTAGTAATGTTTCTCCCTTTAAGCAAATGATGTTAAAGATTAAGACTTTATTTTTTCAAATCCGACAAGTCCGGATTAGTGTTATTCCGAAGTGCCATTGTGTAAGCGATTACATTTTAATTAGTTAGCTTAACGTGCTTCCAGCTACAGTGGGTAACGTTAGTTACTTACTGTACCTACACTACGGCTCATGATATCCTCGGATTACTAAGGGAAATTTCAGATCATATAAATAGAACTGCATCAGCCCCTAAGTCCGAAAAATCTCGAAAATAAAAATCATAGAAAGCATTCAATAGACCTTTAAAATGTCAGAGACTTTATTCACTCCTATCAAGATAGGAAATTCCGAGCTCCAAAACAGAATTGCTCTGTGCCCTTTGACCAGACTCCGAGCTGACGCAGATCATGTCCACACTGATCTAGGTGTTGAATACTACCGTCAAAGATCAAACACTCCTGGTACTTTGTTGATTAGTGAGGGTACTCAAATCTCCGAAGGAGCTGGTGGTATTCCTCTTATCCCTGGTATTTACAATCAAGCTCAAGTTGCTGCTTGGAAGAAGATTACTGATGCAGTTCATGAAAAGAAATCATGTATTTTCACTCAATTATGGGCTATTGGCCGTGCTGCTGATCCTTCTCTCTTGTATGGTAAGCCATTAGTATCTGCTAGTGCTATTAAACTTAGTACTAGTGAGCATGTTCCTAAGGAGCTTTCCAAGGAAGAGATCAAGGAGTTTGTCGAGCTTTTTCGAAACTCTGCTAAATTAGCAGTTGAAGCTGGTTTTGATGGTATTGAGATCCACTCTGCCAACGGTTACCTTCTCAACACTTTTATTGATAGTGGATCTAACCATAGAACTGATGAATATGGTGGAAGTTTTGAAAACAGATCACGATTCCTTTTCGAGGTTGTTGAGGCTATTAGCAAAGAGATTGGCATTGAAAAGGTCGGTATTCGATTATCTCCATTCTCTCAATTCCAAGATATGGCTCAAACTAGTCAAGTTGATGTCTATGAATACATTATTAAGAAGCTTTCTGAGGAATACCCCAAGTTAGCTTACCTTCACTTGGTTGAACCTAGAATCAATGGTAATACTGAATCTAATAATTCCAAGGATTCTTTAGATTCTTTCCTCAAAATCTGGTCTCCTAGACCCGTCATTTTAGCTGGTGGTTACACTGCTGAAACTGCCAAGGCTAGAGCTGCTGAAGTCCCTAATTCTTTGATTGGTTTTGGTAGATACTTTATCTCCAACCCCGATATTGTTGAGAGAATTAGAAAGGATATTGCATTTAGACCTTATGAAAGAGATTTATTCTATAATGGTGGTGAAGAAAAGGGGTACACCACTTATGCTATTGAAGTGTCTCCATAAATAATATAGACTTAATACTTTTAAATATGGGTTGTTGTATTTTATAGATATAATTTTAATTGGCATGTAAAAAAACATGTAAAAAAAAAAAAAGTAAAAAAAAAAGGCGGGGAAAAAATTATATCATCATTTATTTTATGCTACATTATGTGGTGTGCTTTGCTCATGATTCTTCTTTTTTTGGTATGTAAATCTTGAAAACAAATCACGTCTATTTGGCAACAGTAGCTAAAGCCTCAAGAACCTCAAGTTCAATCTTAGCTTCAGTAGCAACAGCCTCATCAGAAGAAGAAGCGTTCTTTTGAGCTTCAGCAGTAAGGCTCTTGACGGCCTCAGCAGAGAAATCTTCAACAGCGAAAGCCTCAACAGCGTTAATAGCAAGGGATGAACCCTCAGAGACGGTAGCAAAACCACCGGAAACAAAGAATTGCTTGGTAGAACCAGATCCCTCAATGACCTCAACAACACCAGGTCTAAGTTGTTGGATGACGGGAACGTGGTTAGCAAGAACACCAATATCACCAGCAGTAGTGGGAATGTTGACTTGAACACTAGATAGTTAGTATTTACAACCGCCACAAAACAAGCTTTTTTTTTGTTTAAATGAATGTTAATATCGGTATTATTAAAGCACAAATCCAACCAAAACTGAAAAGATGAGTTCTTCCAGTCTGGTTTTTATTTGTTCAGACCCGTGTTAGGATGCAAGTAAACAATTTTATGGTTTAGAAACAAGTTCAAAGCTTTCAAACATCAATCAATTATTAACCAAATCGTTCAATTGAGTCGCAATCTTAAAATTTTTTTTTCACCCTCACAAGTCCTGTTGGTAAGATATCAATCGAAACTTAATATATCCAGTCACTCGAAATACATAAAATTAAACCAAACAATCAATTCAAATTCAATCATCCAAAATAATCCAACAGCTCACAAATATCGATACATAAACATCACTTAAAACAATCCTTAGGTTTAAACTTACGCTTCAGCGTTCTCGTAGATAGTCTACGCATGTTAGTTATCATTACTAGTCATTAAAACAAAAAATTTAAACTTACCTGTCTAGGAAGAGCCAAAGAAAGCTTTAACTTGTCAGAAGCAACTGCCTCAGCATATCCTCTTCGGAAGACCTTGGAAGCAGGTCTGAAGGTGGAGCGAGCAACCGATCGTGCGATGAAAGACATGGTTGTATATATGAAGAAAATGTAGAACAGCCGGTTTGAAATGTCAAACGTGAAGTGTTGAATACAATTTTCAGTGTAGTTCCAATGCAGCCTATGATTGGGTAGGTTCGAGGGTTGAGGTTGTATAACTGTACCGGGTGTTGCAACAGATATGCAGGTTCTCAATTACTAACTATTAAGCTAACGAATAGAACCTTATAGAGTCAATTGTGGTTATTTAAACTGAAAATTAAGGTTTAATCTAATCAGATTATTTATCAACAAAATGTTTCATTTAAATTTTTTTTTTTTTTTGATTTTTTTATAAGAACTATTATAACTGTCGTAGTATCAGCAAATTCAGATCCGTTGGCAAGTTGGAAGCAGTATCTCAGCAGTATGCCGAGCCTCCAGTATATTCATATCGAATCAAACATATGTAACAGTTAAGTTACCTGGTTTATACTACCGCACTCCACTTCAGGACAAGATGATGACTATTGCAATAGTATTACTATAACCTGATAGACCAATGTTCAAGTGCCAACTACTTCATGGTGAGCTATGCATCAATGAACTTGGAGATATTGGGAGATCAATTTAACAACAGAGGTATTGCAGGTGATATAACGATAACTACTGGGAGATACCCGATAACCTGGCAAATATCAGCACCTTGTATGCGAACAACACTAACAAAAACTGGCCATTTAACGAAATTTGAAGCCCTGAACTACAGGATTTATATACAAGGAAATTGCAATGGGATAATAACAACCCGTTATCTCGCAGTGATGCTAACATGAAAGTTAATAAATGGAAGGGTTCCTTATGTAACGGGGGGGGGGGGGTGAGACTGGTAACTTACCTGTAGTGGCGTATATGACAGCAACAAAGTATCATTCTAAGCAGTCCACTGATACCAAGCGCCTAGTATCATAACTACGAAAGTACTATAATATAGGTACAAGTGAGCCTTCATCATAATTGTAAATTTGAATCAAGCACTTCTATTAATAAACATGTCTAGGATAATTTTTGATTTTAATCTAATCCAATTAGTATCCATTAGAGGTCTGAGAAGATCTGCTTATATAAGACAACAGGTGGATAACTCGAATAAGAGAATCAAATAAATAATATATATATATATATATATATAATGCAAGATTATTTACGTGATTATTTTTTTTATGTAGCTGTTTTGAGAAGAGTTATATAATAGCTATAAAGTAGCAATATCCGGCTGAAATTTTTACCCCTTACCCGTACCAATTAACTGTATCAGAATCATGTCCAACATCTAACACAGAGTGCGATATACTCCACTACTACCTATAGATGGATTTTGAGACGCGGTTAAGGAGCTCCGTGAAAGTAAGTCGATCAATTATTTAATATTTAATTATTCTAACAGAGTGATAGACGGTGCTTGTATCATGTGGTAACTTGTTGACCCATTTATACAACCATAGTTCCGATAAAGTGATTCCTAATCCCCCAGCAGGATTTCATGAACCGGTTGATAAACAAGTGCGAATATATCAAGCTATTTTAGATCAAATCGATGTTGAAATTCAAGTGACACAACAGAATATCCGACGGCTTATTACTGAAGAAAAGGACCGTAAGGCTAGAGAAGAGGCGGAAGCCAAAGAGCGAGAACGACTCGAAAAAGAAAGAGCTGAAAGAGAAAAAGCCGAAAAGGAACGAGCTGAAAGAGAAGCTGCTGAAAAAGCTGCTGCTGAGAAAGCTGCTGCTGAGAAGGCTGCTGCTGAGAAGGCTGCTGAAGAGGCAACAGCAAAATTAAAGGCCGAAGAAGAAGAAAAGGCTCGTTTGAATCAAAATGCTGCTCAAAACAATGACGAAGACGAGCAACAGCAACTTGATGCAGATATGATAATGACTAATGATAATGAATTTGGATTTAACAACGTTCATTTCGATAAAGATACTCAAGATTTGTTTGAGGAAAATATGGATGACAATGGCCAATCTGGACTATTGGATGGCCCTGGTGATCTAAATGACTTGATGGGAGGAGGATTTGGTGAACCTGATGGACAAGGACTAGATTCCTTTGATAATGATCTTGATGTATTATTAGGTTCAGTAGAAGGACAAGGGGATCAAAATGGTGGAGGTCTTGATGATATGAATGGGTTGTTTGGTGACTTTAACTACCTTGGGCAGTCCTAAAAACAAGTTATTTATTTTATGAAGTTTTTGCTGTTATTCCCAAATTTGGGTTCGTATAATATTTATTTCCATTTGGTTAGTAATATAATGATTGTATAATATTTCTAATTACATTGTTGGAGATCATTTTCGAATAGAATTTCCTTCATATGTCATTTTAGAACAAACACTTAATCATAGATTTGTGATTAAATGTCCTGGAGATTATGCTTCAAACCATCAATGTGGATCCGTGATCTAGAGTCTAGAATCTGAAGTATCATCTCGCTTCTCTGACAAAATTTAAACAAGGATTAGGACAAATTACTAGTAATTTTTGTTTTCTAATATGAACCTAATATAGTTAAACAATATTTATATATAATAAAATTATGATTCCTCAGCTATCACTTGTTGAATAGCAGCAGTAGTATCAAATGCATTTGGAGGAGTCTCTTCTTGAATAGATAGTGTGTCAGTAGGAGAACCAAGAGCAGATTGGTCAAGTTTAACAACCATACAAGTCAAGTTATCAGTTGAAAAGTTCTCAAGCGCATAAGTGACAAGTTTTTGGCTAGCTTCCTTGGGGTCCTTAGTTGATCTAATTAAATTAACTGCTTCGCTATCCTTACAAACATCCCATAATCCATCACATGCAATAATAATAAATTCATCATTATCATGAAGCTCAGTTTCAGTAGTGTATGGAGCTCCAGTAACTAAATCTTTCATGTAGCTATCACCTAGTGCTCTAGTGACAGCAAGAACACCATTAACTCGATGATTCATCATGATTCCTCCACTGTTCGCAATTCTTTTTGCTTCATAAGGATCTGAGCCTTTATGATCATAAGTGAGTCTAATAGCCTTACCACCCCGACAAAGTACCACTCTAGAGTCACCAACATTGGCTACATATAACATACGACGTCGTTGAGTGCCTGTGGAAATAGCCGAGGATGCAGTTGTTGAAATAGTTGAGGTGGAAGTTGATGGTACTATAGGAGTTAATCCAGAGGCTGTGTTATTAGGTTGTTGTGATAACGATAGGGTTGATGCAATACTAGAATTTGAAGGAGAAGATTTCGAACTTGAACCAGTGCTTGTCTTTGAAGGTTCCCATCGGAGAACAGCAACTGCAGCAGTACATCCACTGTTTTGAAGGTTCATGGATCCAATTTGATCATCAATCTCCATGAACGCAGAATTTAAAGCATGACTGATACTAAATTTATCATCATCATCATCTTTAGAAAGTCCAGTTTCAGCCTTTGCAGAGTTAGGGATAGATTGAGCCTTTGTTCTTAATTTATCGTTCTTTCTCATCCATGAATCTACTGAATTATGCATATGCTTTGAACACCATTCAGCACAGGCATGTCCAGCATGACCGTCAAAAATGGCAAAATATCCATCGTCTTTCTTATCACCAAAGTTATAAATATATGTGTGAGCATCCTCCATAGTTCTTCGACATTTTCGGTTTCTATCTTCTGAAACTGCCACTTTAAAGCTGCAATCATTGCTTAGGCAAACAACAGAAGAAGCAGCACTGCCGGAGTCTTTTTTCACAGCTAATGAAGAGGCAGTGGTAGTACTAGAACTTGGGCTTTTCTTTTTGCGGAAATACTTTAATAATCCTGAAGATGAAGAAGATGATGATGATGGCATAGCAGTCGTACCGGTTGGTCCTGCCATAATGTGATATTTATCTTATAAATGGCCCCACAATCCCAATTAACCACTGATTAAATATTCTGTCAAATCTTAAAGCTGAGGGGATTTCAACAACTTGGTCTATCCAATATGATAACGCTGCTATTTTTTTACTGATTCAGACTTTCAGAAATTAGCTTCTTGCCCAGTAATTGTTTTTCTTCCACAGTATCAACTATATAAAAAAATGTCAATATATATATAATCAGTACCAAACAGGTAAAAATCTAAGCACCACGCAGCTAAGTTATTTGACAAGTAATTCGGGGTGATTTATCCAACTGTGACAAATCAAAATCCTCTAATAGCAAATGATGAAAAAAAAAAAAAAAAAAAAAAAAAAAAGAAGAAGAAGACGATATGACAAAGCTTTAGGAGGTTTCAAATGATGTTTGAAATATTACTGGAATTTAGCCTTTCCCGACCGTGTTCAGTGATTAACTTAAACAGTCGGTGGTGGTTGGGGGTTAATGCCTGTAGGGTAAACGGGGAACGGTCCACCTTCAGACATTCTTAATTATACAGGTAAATTGGTGCCTTTTTCAACGTGACTGGCAGTTCTGACGCGGGTTAAATGCATGTTTCTAAGGCCATTGACGTAAAAGGCGTCCATTTAAGACTGCGGTCTTCAGTAAGCTTAGTTGACCACCCCCGGGGAACCGTACCACCGACCTTGCGGTTATACTAATTTGGCCGGAGACATTAATATTCCGAGACCACCGTGCTTTAAGATTTTTCTTTTAAGATTTTTTTTTTTGTAGATTATGTTTGAAAACTCCAGGCGTATCCAACTTTAATAACATAATTTTTCGATGATGCTTTGGTCAGTAAAATCAAGGCTTCTTCTGCTAAGTAAAGTTATCAATATAAGTTTATTTTTAATGCCTTGTAGCCTGGATAACAGTCTGGTGAACTCATAGTGCTAGCTCGGGGAACAGTCTGTTTTGTTTGGCGTTGAGAAGGGCTATGCTATCGCATTATGACCACCAACAGTATCCAGCTCGTTAAAAAGCTCCCCCACACACTATCAAGGGCCGCCCATTAATGGATGCACTATTGGCGAAATGTTTAGATGTTGTCTGTTAACTTCTGTTGTGAGGAGTCGTATCTAAAAGACTCTCGGTGAGCTCGGAGTGCTTAGTTTATTTATAATTGAGCGATGTTGAAGAAACCAGCTAATAACCGATTGATCTTTCAGAGCGTTAGCTGGTGGTAGACTTGACTATGTCGTATTAGGAACTCAATCGATGTAAGTTAAAGTTACGGTAATTACGGTAACATTACTGGCGGTAATCAGTTAACTTAATTACAGTGCAGTAGTTTACCAGATTTTAAGAGGTCGCCAAATATCATAGCATAGCATAGCATATTAATAGTAGATTATAAAGGTTGTATCTCTATATATTGGAACTGGAGATCAATAATTCAACTCAGTTTGTCAGTTACCATTAAGCTCGACAACAGATACCCGTCGGATCACCACCACCACCACCACCACCCACTAACATGGTTAACAAAGTCAACTAATCACTGTAAGTTAACTGATAGTGATAACTGTATTAGTGTGGTTTCAGGTGGCATCGGAGATGTGGTGGTATATATAATGTTGGTATCCCAGCGGTTGAAATAAGTTGACTTTGCTTATTAAAATATCTAACGATAATAACATATCTTTTAATGGATAAAGTAGTTGATTATCATGAAAAATAAAGTGAAGAAATCTCTATTTATACCACTTTGCTTGTTCTACCTGAAATCGGAGAATTTGCCGTATAGTCTATAATCGCTGCAGTCAATGTGCCGAGTCCCGTAAACTACAAGTCCAGTTTTAATACTATTAGCCATCTTAATTATTGGTTTAAACGTATATATCGTACATATATACGTTTTTATCGATTGATAATACATAAAGTTGAACTCTTCTCTTTGGTAAGGATAGGCCACCGCTCTGTTGTCACTGACACAGTTAGAAAACGTTAGCTGATGGGCGACTTTATGATCAAGTCATTCAGAATAACATGGAAACGGTATTCCGATAGAGGTAAATTGACTAATTTTTTTTTTTATTTTAACTTCAATTGAAGTGAATTATTAAACTTGACTGTTTTTATAGAATTTCCATCCAGCTTTTATGCTATTATTCTTTACAATACTTAGCACCACATTCAGGCCGAAATCTAACCGAGCGGCTTGCGGGGACCGTTTATATCCGCTCAGAAACTGGGGTAAACTTATTAACGTATATAATAGAATAGTTTGACGGGGTTGAATTTCATCAAAACAAAAACAAATAACGAGAAATGTTTCGAAATCAAATAACTAGGATTGGAAAACAGAGATGTTTTTCATCTTTTCGACATGTTCAAGCCAATTATGGGTTTATTGGTTTGGGAGCCATGGTATGTACGGTTACTCCTTCAGTATAATGAATATTCCTAACTTCTAGGGACTTAATATGGCCAAGAATTTAGCAGCCAAGATCTCTCCTGAAGATAAACTATTTCTCTATGATGTTAATCCAGAATTTGCTTCTAAAATCAGCCAGGCTAATGTATCTGGTGCTAAATCAGTTGCTGAAGTAGCCAAACAATCAGTAAGTGGGTATGCTGAAAACGAGAATATTTATGCTAACGGTTAGGATACAATCATTACCATGTTGCCTGAAGGAAAGCATGTTCGTGCAGTATATGGTGAAATAGTAGATACCTTAAAATCCCCTCAACAAAAGTTGTTTATTGACTCTACAACCTGTGATATCCAAACCTCTTTGGATATGTCAGAACTCATTCAATCTAAAAAACTGGGAAACTACGTAGATGCACCAGTATCTGGAGGTACTGTTGGTGCAGCTAATGGTACTTTAACTTTTATGATTGGTCAACAAGATCTATCTTCCGTTGAACCTATCTTGACAAAGATGGGATCAAGATTGTTTGCTTGTGGTCCAAAGGGAGCTGGATTAGCAGCCAAATTAGCTAATAACTATATCTTAGCATTGACTAATATTGCTACCTCTGAGGGATTCCAATTAGCTAAACAATTGGGATTAAACATGAAGAAATTCTCAGAGATTGTAAATTCTTCATCTGGTAGATCTTGGTCTTCCGAGGTTAATAACCCAGTGCCAGGAATTAACGAATCAACCCCAAGTTCTAGAGATTATGAAAATGGATTTGGAGTAAGTTTAATGAAGAAAGATTTATTATTAGCAATTGCTGCTTCAGAAACTGCTAAGTTACCATTATTGTTGGCTAAACCAGCAGCCGAAGTTTATGAAACAATTGTTGAAGCTGGTCATTCAAGAAAGGATATGTCCATTATCTATAAATACTTAGAACAACAGAAAAAAATAGACTAAGAAAAAAATATAATGATTTCATATATAATAAACTACAAGTAGAGACCTTCTAAGTTTTCTTCCACCTTGTTCTTCATGACCCGCTCTCTAGCAGCTCTAAAGTCTTCAGCAGTAACCTTCATACGTCGCTCTCGTAATGCTAATAAACCAGCTTCAGTACAGATAGCCTTAATATCAGCACCAGATAGATCATCCTTGGAACTAACAAACTCATCCAAATCAACGTCATCATTAAGACTCATCTTGCTAGTATGGATTTGTAAGATCTTTCTCTTAGTAGCAGGATCGGGGTTCTCAAATAAGATCTTTCGGTCGATTCTACCAGGTCTAATCAATGCAGGGTCCAAAGATTCAATCTTATTTGTAGCCATAATAACCTTAACATCACCTCTATCATCGAAACCATCCAATTGATTAAGAAGTTCCAACATGGTTCTTTGAATTTCTCGTTCACCACCCGAAGTAGAGTCGTATCTCTTGGTACCAATAGCATCAATCTCATCAATGAAAACAATTGAAGGAGCATGTTCAGCAGCGATTTGGAAAATTTGTCTACAAAGTCTTGGGCCATCTCCTAAATACTTCTGAATCAACTCACTACCAACAATTCGAAGGAAGGAAGCGCTAGTTTGGTTTGCAACTGCTTTGGCCAACAATGTCTTACCAGTACCAGGAGCACCATATAAAATAACACCCTTTGGGGGCTTGATGCCCATTTCTTCATATAATTCAGGATGGGTTAAAGGCAGTTCTACAGACTCTTTGATTTCTTGGATTTGAGTCTCTAAACCACCTATGTCTGCATAAGATTCAGTAGGAGCCTTGTCAATTTTCATAACCGAAACCATAGGATCAGCATCATCTTGGAGAACACCAACGATACTGACAGACTTGTGATGCATTAATACAGAACATCCAGGTTCTAATAAATCTTTATCAACAAAACTTCGAATAGATACGTAATATTCAGGCCCAGAAGTTGATGAAACAATGGCATGATCATCATCAATTAGCTCCTCCAAAGTACCAACTCCCATAGGAGATCCTCTCATTTCGTCAACTTTACTTCGCTCCTCTGCAATCTTATCATCAATAGGTTTTAATTGTTCTTGGTTTTGAACAAATTCCTCTTCTAACAATAAATGATCCTTGATTCGTTCCATCTTTAATAACTTCAACTTTGATCGAGTGGTAGGATATACTGCTGGTAATTTTTGAGCACTATCAGGACCCTTACGCTTCTTTTTTTGTCCTCTAGTTTGAACTGGTGGTTCATACTTGGGCTCTATATAATTTGTTAGTTGTTTACTAATCACCATTGTTGATGGTTGTTCACATACTTTCATTCTTCTTCTAGATCTTGTTAGTACACATCATTGATTACAAACTATCGATTCAAAGTCATTTTAAACTTACCTTATCCTTCTTGTCCTCATCAGGAGCTCCAGGTAATCCAGATGACCCTTGTCCCTATTGGTTAGATCCCCATTTATACCAATCCATAGCAATTGTCATACCATTGTGAATAAAAATTATCTGATTATAATGATTTGAAATGTTATTAAAACGAAGGCAAATCACACGAAGAAAGGTGCAACAATAGTTGAAAGGCGACTGTGTATTCCTAACCCTGTACCTAACCCATTAGTTTTGGAACACCAACGACTTTCTATAATATCTAAAGAAATTTAAAATATTGGTATTATAATTTTTTTACTATTATAAATATAGATAGATATCTTTGTATAAAAACTATAAAAACATTATCAAGATGTCATAAAAGGTCAGTCTAACTCAAAAAAAAAAATTCAAGATAAAGCTGGATGATTTCATGACAGTAAACTGAAATGATTAGACGGTTAAGGACAAAGAACATCTCGTATATAGTCGTTACTTATTACTTAAGAAGTTCTTCCAAAATGCGATTGTTTCGTGTTTCATCATCAGTAGGCTCTCTAATTCCTAATCTTTGTAGAACTTCTATAACATTAGATCTTGGGAATCCCATATCTTCGAATTTCTTAACCAAGTCCTTATTGATTCCGTATAGATCATCTTCACCTCCATCAGCACCACCTTCTTGGGGCTTGGCATAGGTCTTGGTCCACATTCTAACTGTTAGTAAAACAAACCCCAGATCTGCTTTCATATATTAAACTTACCTAGCAGTTTCATCAAATGCTGCTTTGTTGGAAAGATAATGACTAGCAACTTGAGCATCTTGAGGGTCATCGGGTTCTGGAGACTGTAATAAAGACTGTAACGAGATCAAAGATGCTTTCAAGGTTAAAACTGGCGACCATTTATCTTTAAGACTAGAAAGTTAGATATAAGAGCTTAATCCTAGAGGTATTGCCATTATAACTTACATATCAAGACAAATGGCTCCGGTCTGAGAAGAAATATTAGGATGGTAGATTCTGGTATCAAATTTCATCACAGGAGGTTTGAAAGGATCTATATTGTTAGTCACAAATTACCATGAATCATGAAAATTTCCTATCAAACATACATTCATTCTTTAGTTAGTAACCAGGTAAAATCGAAATACATGTAACAATTTCTTCAACTTACGGGAATCTTGATATCAACTGCAAACTCTCCGCCTTCGTAAGGAGTGCCCGGGGGACCTTTAAAGAAACCTTTCAAATGAGAAATATCAGTTCCTAATGGATCAATACGGATCCCTGAATGGACGTCCGATTGGACATCCTGTAATTCCTTTGCAATTCTTTTGGAACGAGACATTGGGGTCAAATTATGTAATTATGATGAAGATTAATTGATGCTTAGTGATATAATGTCTGCAATACAGGAGTTATCAGGGTAAGTTAATGAACCCACCCTTAAGGCAGGCGATCATCGCATCATCCGCATAAAGCAGGCCCGAGAGTCACTTCCTAAACAAGATGCAATGCGTTTAATAAATTTACTCGAAATTATTAAATTACAAAATTAAAATAATTTTATTATAATTATTTTTTTTTGGTAATATCTGTACAAAACTTTGATTTCCAAAGCTTAGTTCTTAACGTAAAGATCAACATAAGTGTCGACATCAAGTTCACCAACGTTGTTACCACTGGCACTAAGAATCTTTTGAACCTGAGATTCATCAAATCTACCTCTAAGATGTCTTTCGAACTTGGATAACAAGACGGGAGTACCCTCCTCACGTCTCTTTCTGTGGCCAATAGGGTAATTGACCTCAACATCATCAAGAACGGTACCATCGTTAAGAGTGATTTGAAGAGCGTTACCAATGTATCTCTTGTCAGGAGCATGGTATTCAGTAGAAAATCTGGTATCCTCGACACATTCCATCTTCTCTCTAAGACTATCGATTCTGGGGTCAGAAGCAATAGCATCAGTGTAGTCATCAGCAGTAAGTCTACCATAGATCAAAGGAATAGCAACCATGTATTGAATACAGTGATCTCTGTCAGCATAGTTGTAAAGAGGACCCTTCTTATCAATAATTCTCATAGCAGCTTCTTGAGTTCTGATTCTGATGTGTTTGATATCATCAGTAGTCTTTCCAAGACTCTTGAGGGTCTCGTGAAGTGTCATAGCAGCCTCGGCAGCAGTTTGAGCGTGGAACTCAGCTGGGAAAGAAATCTTGAACAAGACGTTCTCCATGACGTAAGAACCGTAGTCTCTTTGGAACTTGAAAGGTTGACCCTTGAACAAAACATCGTAAAAACCCCAGGTCTTTGCGCTAAGAACGGAGGGCATACCACCTTCACCATTTCTGACGTGTAAGGCAAGGTTAACTGCTCTAGAAACAGCATCACCAGCAGCCCATGACTTTCTGGACATGGTATTGGGAGCATGTCTGTAGGTTCGAAGAGATTGACCATCAGCAAAAGCTTGAGAAACTGCATCAATAGTTTGCTCTCTAGAGAGACCCAACAACTTGGAAACTACAGCAGTAGTAGCAACCTTAACAAGGACAACATGGTCGAGACCAACCTTGTTGAAAGAGTTTTCAAGAGCAAGAACACCTTGGATCTCATGAGCCTTGATCATACCTTCAAGGACATCAGAAACCTTGAAAATCTTTCCTTCCTTACCACCAGTGGCCTTGGCGGTTCTAGTTTGCCAATCGGCAACGGCTAAAATACCTCCCAAGTTATCAGAAGGATGACCCCATTCAGCAGCCAACCAACAGTCATTGTAATCTAACCATCTGATGATAGTACCAATAGCGAAAGCACCTCGGATAGGATCCAATTGGTGACTAGTACCAGGAACCTTGGTACCATTGGGGACAACAGTACCAGGAACAACGGGACCAACTAATCGAGAACATTGTTCATACTTCAAACCTTCAAGACCACATCCCAAAGTGTCAAGCAAACAAAGACGGGCAGTCTCATAAGCCAAGGGAGAATCAACCTTGTAAGAGTGAATATAATCAGCAATATCACTTAAGACCTTATCAGGTTGAGGACGAACGTTGTCGGTGATGATAGCAGCAGACATGTTTCGAACTCGGGTGGTAGCAGCAGCAGTGAAAACTCTAGGAGTAAAGGCTCTGGTAGAAAATCTGAGCATTATATATGTAAGACAGCAATTGGCGGCACTTGAAAAGTGTAGGCGCTAATTAGTCAATAAAAAAAAAAGTTTTATGCAGAAGATAAAAAACACTTTCTTCAATCTTTTCAAAAGATCGAAATAAATTTTTTTTCTTATATTCTAGAAAGAAAGGTTAGAAGAAACTAAATGACAGCTCAATTGATATCATCACTCGTTACAATGATAATCACCAAAAAAAAAAAATAAAAACCACCAGTGCTGTTGATGATTTAACCACTTTACTTACAACAAGTTATGGTTCTAAAAAGGTGAGATCCGGAAAATTCAATAAACTGTGATCTCAATAAGGAAATTATCAGTATTTATATGAAAGTTTACCAAATTCCGTTGTTGTGCCGAATCGACTATAGAATGAACCTTTTGCGGGGCTACGGTGGTTATATACCTGTATTTCTGGGGTTGGGTAAGGGCCGGAACTTTAAGCGGTTCAACGGGGCTACCTCGGCCTCGTTGAAAACCGCTTTAAACCACGGATCATTTTTATGAAAAACACGCCGGTCAAGGTCTATCATAAAGCATATCTTGGAAAATATAAAAATTGGATCGGATCCGAATTCGGACTAGCACAATTTGCTTTTACTTCAATTTAATGATAACTGTAAAATATATTATAAAAACAAAATAAAATAATAATAATAAAAATGGTGATAATAATAATAATGATAATAAACCAGGTAGTCTAGCGTCGTCGAGCACCACTGCCGTCAATACCAGTAGCTCTACCATTAGCATTATTATCATTGTTCCAAGATAGATAATTGTGATCTCCAAGTTTTCTTGGTTTGATAAGATGCTTAACCAAGAACAAAATACCCAATGCGAAACAAATACCTGCAACCACTAAATATGCGATGCCCAAGAATGGATTACGTCCTCCAATGACAGTTCTAGTAGTTAATACAATAGATTTCTTACCATTGTATTCTAGAACTGGGAAATTGAGACCAATAGTGAGTTGGTAACTACCATTCTCCAAAGTTCCGCTATCGTTTCGTAAAGCCAGCTTGGAAAAGGTGGGTAAACCAGCAGTTCTCATCCAGTTTTGGAACTCTTCCCATTGAGAAATATCAGGAGGAGGTGTACTATTGGTATAGCCATTAGGATATAATTTGGCCCAATTGGGGGGAGGAACTACTTCATCAGGTTTGTACTTGGTAGGCTTGAATCTATTCTTATCAGTTGACCAAGCAATACCCTTATTAGTCATGTTAAACACTTGGTTAGCTTTGGAAGAACCAGGTACATTTAGTAATACGGGGCTACCAAAAGTATCGTTGAAGATGGAGTTTGAAATCAAACCACATGGATAATAAGCCTTACCTTCCTTGTTAAGAATTAATGGCTTACAATCATCATTACTCTTTAAACTAGAATTCGAAACTGCTGAGCCAGTGAGTTGATCTTCATTGAATGATTGAACATATCTTCTATGGTTTTGGTAGAAGTTAGTTAATCGGTAAAATAAGTAGATAGGACCTCCCATATTGGTAGGAATATCAAAATTCAATACACAGTAAGCAGTAGGAGTAGCCACAGGTACTCCAGAAACAGGACTAGGAAAGTTGGCATTTTCAGGTTCGGTACCATTGCTAATATAAGTCCATTGAGGTTTCTGGTCTGGCTCTTTTCCTCCTGCAAATTGATAGGAATAGAACTTTTCATCAATATCAGAAGGTGTGCTTGTGGCTAACTTTTCACAATGACTGTAATCGATAACAAGCTCTTGAACTTGGTTACTTGCATAAAGTAATAAACCTCCAATAGGAGCAAATATAACTGCAATTCCAAAAAACAATGGTAACACGGTCTTGGGTGTCAAAATGGGTTGCCATGCTTTTAACCGTTGTTGTCTAAAAGCAGTGTTAGGAGGTCTTCTAGACTTTTGTTTGACCTCAGGTCGGTCGATGCTATCGGTATCACTGTCCATTTAAAGAGAGTATTTGATTTTTTTTAGTTTACTTTTTTTAATTAGTGTTTTGACTTTGTTCTTACAGGCACTAGTGAATTTAGAAAACTCTGACAAATATCAACACAAATAAACAACTTCAAAAAAAAAAAAAAAAAATCAAAAAAATCAAAAACAAAAAAAAAAAAAAACCGGGATTCTATGGCTTCGCACCTGCCTTTATACCAAACTATCAAAATATGCTCAGCTTAAAGAGTCGATCAGGTTGCTTATAGCGATAGCACTTATAATGGTGGAAACTGGAAGGTTGTTGTAAAAAAAACTCTCCGTTTAAAGGTTATTTACTATAAATGACAATGAAGTTTCAAGGAATATATTTTGCTCCGTGTGTGCGCTATCAACTTTAACTGTCTAGTAATAGGGTATGGGTATCCGTTTGAGTGCGTTCCGAGCGTGCTACGTGGCTGGCGTTATCCCAGTACTGGCCCTTAAAGACTGGCAAAAATTCAATCCTTAAGATAGTTATAGGTAGTGTGAAATTTGGTTATTATTGTCATGATATTACTAGGATGTTGTATTTATAATTTTGAAGATTTTTGTATGTTAAAAATAGTGAATCTGGACCATATTCGGTGCTGTAGATAGTGTTTTGGCTGGGCTCCTCACAGGCAGTGCCCTGCCTAAACTAATTTATTACTAACTTAGCTGGTTACTGTACTTACTGCTAAGAGAGACATTTATTATTGTCTATAACGGTAATTAGCTAGCTGTACGCACATATAAGACAGTTTTATTGTGTAACTGGTTAAGAGCTACTTAACGTTAACTAACTGCTAACGTTAAACAGCAGTTGGCCTTTTAAGTAGATAATCAACTTACCTGGTGCTAAAATTCTCTATATTATTAATATTTGAGAATTAATGATTTAAAATTGGTGGATTTCCTAAAATAATTAAATTTCACAGCGCAGTAAGTTATAGTCATTGTTACAGTTCTGCCAGGCCCAGTTACAATGCAACCGTAACATACCATGTATACAGCCGAGTTATTTTGGTGACTTAAGTCACTTAACTTTCACGATCTCAGCCTGAGATTCTGAGGATATCTCCTAGCCTAAGATTATGACTAAATTATTAGACGATCTTCAGATCAGAGATTATGAAAATTTGAAATAAATTTTCTGATGAAAGATTTTCAGGCTTTGACTGTAGAATAAATATCGGCAACTACTGAGACCAATAGAAATAAAGAAAGTCTACTAATTACCCCTTCCTATTATGTTAATTAAACTCATCATCGATTCAAGCATTACTTGGTGTCATGTAGGTGCATGATATATCGTGTAAAGATAAGGAGAAAAACTGTACATTATTGACTTTTATCATGGGCCCTATAAATAAGAATCTTATAGCGGTAAATAATAACTACATATTCTACTAAAGAATTGAGACATTTCTGATAATGTACTGGGTGAATCAGATTGAATGATTTGAATCTGTATGATGTATCTACAGTATGCTACACCGCTACAACAATGATCTGCAAACAAATCATTTTATCAAAGAGGGTAAGGGCAACAACCCGCAAGCAGTTTCGCACAAGTTTTTTCACATTTTTTTCAAAGTGGTTTTAAAAGATATATTTGATACCAGTGATTTACCTCTCTGCCGTTAAATCGTATTATAGATATCTTTGAAATAATCATTAAAAATGGCCCCTGCTGTCCCTGAAACAGATGCCGAAAAGAATATCCAGATCTGGAAGGTCAAGAAGTATGTTATATTGAATGGTAAAACTGTACTATGACTAGTAATACTAACAAACCTAGGCTTATTAAGAGGTGTGTAAACCTAACAAATTTTTACAATTGAAAAACGGTAAAGACTAACTATGAATTCAGCTTAGAACAAGCCAGAGGTAATGGTACTTCTATGATTTCCCTCATTATTCGTAAGTGACTTTTATCTGCGACAAGAGATCTCCAAAAAAAAAAAAATTGATATAAAAATTTTCGAAGAAACTAACCAAAATGTTTAGCTCCCAAGGGTCAAATTCCTTTAGTGGCTAGAATGCTTGCTGATGAATATGGTACTGCTTCCAACATTAAATCTCGTGTAAACAGATTATCAGTTCTTTCCGCTATTACTTCTACTCAACAAAGACTTAAGCTTTATAACAGAGTCCCACCTAATGGTTTAGTGATTTATTGTGGTGAAATTATTACCGATGAAGGTAAAGAAAGAAAGGTCAATATCGATTTTGAGCCATTCAAACCTATTAACACTTCTTTGTACTTATGTGATAACAAATTCCACACTGAAGCTTTATCTGAATTATTAGAAAGTGATTCCAAGTTCGGTTTTATTGTCATGGACGGTAATGGTGCTTTATTCGGTACTTTGTCAGGTAACACTAGAGAAGTCCTCCACAAATTCACTGTTGATCTTCCCAAGAAGCATGGTCGTGGTGGTCAATCCGCTTTACGTTTCGCTCGTCTTCGTGATGAAAAACGTCATAATTATGTTAGAAAGGTTGCTGAAGTTGCTGTCCAAAATTTCATTACTGCCGATAAGGTTAACGTTAACGGTTTAGTGTTGGCAGGTTCTGCCGATTTCAAGACTGAATTGTCACAATCCGACTTGTTCGACAACAGATTACAAGCCAAGGTTATCAAGATTGTCGATGTTTCATACGGTGGTGAAAACGGTTTCAACCAAGCCATTGAATTGTCTGCTGAAACTTTATCCAATGTCAAGTTCATCCAAGAAAAGAAGCTCATTAACCAATATTTCGACGAAATCTCTCAAGATTCCGGCCGATTCTGTTATGGTGTTGAAGATACTCTCAAGGCTTTAGAAATGGGTGCTTGTGAAACTGTCATTGTTTTTGAAAACCTTAGCATTATTCGATACACTTTAAAGAACCAAGAAGGTGAGGAATCTATTGTTCATGTCCCCAAGGATACTCCTACTAAGGACTATTTGGTGGACAAGTTAGGAAATGAACTCGAAATTGTCACCGAACAACCCTTATTAGAATGGTTGGCTGAGAAGTATACCGACTTTGGTACTTCCTTAGAATTCGTCACTGATAGAAGTAGTGAAGGTGCTCAATTCGTCAAGGGTTTCGGTGGTATTGGTGCTTTGTTAAGATACAAGGTTAACTTTGAACAATTAGCCGAGGACAGTGATGACGAGTACTTTGATGACGATGATTATATTTAAATGAAACTGTAATCAATAACTAAAATCATGATCATAATGAAAATAGATGGAAGCTAATATGTACATGTTACAAATCAAGACTACCAAAATGAGAAAAAAAAAGATCTCCTAATGAAAAATCACCTATCCTAATTGTTGGCTAGGATTTGCGTTTATTTTATTTTTTTATTTTATTTTTTTTTTTTTTTGTTGTTGTTTTCGTTCCTTTTTATATATCTATATATAATATTTTCACATATATACAGCATATTATTTTGTAATAGCACCGTATCTAATTGTTATTCTTCTTCTTTTTTGTTTTCAAGGTATCGATAGCTGAAGATTGTGTTTGTCCAAGGAAATCCTTATGTGATCTCCCAGAGGTAACCATTTGTGCTAAATTAACGGTACCTCGAGTAAGATACTTACTGGCATACCCAACTGGCTTTTCCAATTCAGCACGTAATTGAGCTCTCAAGCTCTTTAAATTTATAGAACCATCATTAGTATTCTTCTTGGAGTTCTTGTCATTAAACAAATCCTCTTCATCTAAATCAACTCCAAGATCGTCAGCTGCTTGCTTGAGCCATGAATCTGTCTTTCCCTTCTTTGTTGATTGAATATTAGTGTCGGAAATCTTCTTCGCAAGACTAACTCTTTCCTTCAATCTTCCCAAATAATCATAGTTAACTTCAAATGTTTTCATAGCTTTAGTGCTAGCAGCATTGTCTTTATATAAAGTACGCTTAAGCTTAACCAATGGACCAGAGGCCTCATCAGGAGAACACAAAATTAATGATACACCATCTGCACCTGCTCTTGCAGTTCTACCAGATCGATGAATATACATATCAGCAGTACGAGGTAAATGGTAATGAATAACATGTTGTACAGTAGGGATATCAAGACCTCGAGCTGCAACATCAGTAGCAATAAGTACTCCAGATTCGGTAGCCTTGAATCTCTCTAATGATCGTAATCTTTGCTTTTGAATCATGTCTGAATGCAATCCAAAACTGGAAATACCCAATTCCTTTAATAATGGTACTAGTCGCTTGACAGAGTCTATACTATTGACAAACACCATAGTTCTGGCAGGATATAATAATAAAAAGTAGTATAAATGCAAATCTTTCTCCATGGCTCCACATTCCATAATCGACTCTACAACTTGTCTAGCAACTGCTTCAGCAGGGTTCGAATCAATAAAAGCTGGATTTTTATCCTTAAAATCTAGTTTTTCTTTTAAAATTTGTAATGCTCCCTTATTAGACGATTGCCTACCACTACCTGACTTTTTAGAATCCAACTTCTTCATTAGATCTCTTTGGAAAGTGGCCGAAAAAACTAGGGTCTGTCTCCTGGATCGCTTTCCACGACCAATAAGGTCAAGAACCTTCTCAAGCTCTTGGAAATGACCCTCTTGAATCAATCTATCAGCTTCATCTAATACGAGAGTTTCACATTTCTTGAACATTTCAAGGATATCATCACTACCCTCATTAAGAATATCCAAGAAACGACCAGGAGTAGCCACAACCACTGCTGGATACTTGTCTAATAATCTCTTTTGCTTTTGAACTGCAAGACCACCAGTAATAGACACGACACCAGATCCACCTAAGGAACAATGATCCCATAATGCTTCAATATGCTTTGAAATTTGATGTGCCAACTCTCTTGTAGGACTAAATACCAAAGCAGTTGGCCACTTCTTGACGTTATCAACAGATCCATTTGATAATTTAATATGCTTTTCAAGAATGGGGATACCATATGCCAATGTTTTACCTGAACCAGTAGCAGCTTTTCCAATCACATCAACATTACTAAGGATATCAGGAATAGCCAACTTTTGGATATCTGTGGGCTTGTAAAACTTCAGAGCAGACAATGCTTGTAGTATACTAGAAGATAAACTAGTATTAGGGAGATCCCAGTTCAACTCACTAGAAACTTCAGTAGCCTGTGATTCAAGCAAGTCAAAAGGATTTCCAGCTGCTTTCAGTGGAATTAACTTCTCGTTTAAAGCTTTTGATCCCTTTTCTTGTTTATTAACTTTCTTGACGTCATTATCTTTCTCTACTTCTCCTTCTTCACCCTCCTTCTCTTCAGAGTCTACTGATTCTTCAATATATTCCTTGTAATCATCTTCCTCAAAAGGTTTCTCTTCATCATTTGACTTAGTATCTTGATCTATTTCGCTTTGCTCAACTTTCTTAGCATTGGAACCTTTGGGTTCCTTCTTCAAACTTGAAGCTTGGGTCTTAGCCTTTTTGAACTTTACTGCACCATTTTCAACCTCAACACTGACACCTTCTATCTCTTCTAATCCATAGAATCCTTGGAAGTCATCCATATGCTCAGAAACATCGATTGGCTTCCAATCAAGGTCATTTAAATTGACTGTCTCCTTTTCAATAGAAACAGCCTTCCTCTTTTGAGGCTTACTAGGCTTAGATCTCCTAAGCACCTTAAGGGCTTTAGAACTAGGCTTTCTCTTCAGCATATTTAATGTTCTTGATTCAGATTTTTCCTTCCCAAAACCGAAAAATAAAAAAAAATTATGTGCAGATGAATGATGTTAGGGTAGGCGATAAGAAATCTATGCTCTATACTTAACTTATCAATATATCCACAACAATTCAAACTAGTTTCAGTTATAATTATGTTTATTTCAATTTTTCAATTTAGATCTCTTCTTTTGAAAAAGAAGCAAAACCTTTTTAGATGCTGCGAAGCAGCATCACTTGTTTCTGCTACTACATTATTCAATAAATGGTAGTGGAACCAGAATCTAAACAACTGATTACTGTAACGTTTTTTAACGTTACTGTACAGTATAGTACCATTTCTGGGCTTGTAACATATATACCTATTACCTTATAATAAATATATTGATAATGTATAATAAGAAACTGAATTTTCATTTGTTTGATCTATTGTTAAAATCAGTTACAGTTTGAATGAAGCCCATTTGCTGGAGATATTGCCAATCTCCACACTAGTATACAAGTTTACTAGCGTGACGCATACGTTTCAAACTGAGTAAGGCCTCTCATGAAAAGCACCTAAATTTTTTTTTCTGTAATATAAACTTTCACCTTCAAACGAATATCTAACACTTAACCTGATGAGGGTGCCAAAAAACAGAGCTCGGGAACATCGAGTATCAATCAGCTCGTTCAAGCTGGAAATTAATATTGCACGTGATCACACGGCTGAACAGATTCAAAAATCAGTAGTTTTTAGTCTATTGGCTCTGAACAAAATAGTCAACGCTTATTGGCCCATTTCCCAACCTGAGGCTCAAATGTCGAGTTTTTTGTTCCATCATTACCAAACTATCTATTATCATCATATATAATTGACAAAAATGTCTGGTGGACACGGAAAGACCTACGGTGGCTGGTGGGGAAACTTCAGTAAGTAATGATCATATGAAAGACGGATTCCATTGTTTGTGCTAACCAATTTTTTTCCCAGCTGGCCCTAAGCAAAAGTACACTGTTAGATACGCCCTCTCTTCTCAAAGTCAAAAGTTGTTCCACGGAGCTTTTCACGCTGCTATCTTCAACACTCTCAGAAGATTCCGTGCTCAAGTTTTTTACATTGGTGCCCCTGTTGCTCTTTATTACTACATCTGGACTGAGAGCAGCAACTACAATAAGTGGCTCTACACCAAGGCTGGTCGTGAGACTCTCGAGAAGATCAACGCCGAATAAATGCATAATTAGATAATAATATATTATTGATTTGATTTCCGACTATCAGTTCTTGAGGTAATTGTTTTATTGGATCGATTCTAATTAAATTTGGAAGGAATAATGCTGATATAGCACAGCAGTGTTCTGAATGTATTTGTTTTGTCCAATTCCAGTCTCTGTAGAAATACAGTTTGGTGGCTTATTATTCAGTAAATTGGCTGCTTTATAGTTATATCTATTGCTATTACTCAGTTAAATCAGTTGGGTTCTTAGTAAATACTGTGTACTCATTCACTGGTTACTATATACCATAAACGTAACTTAGTTACATCATGTAGTGCTGACCAGATTTCCACATTTCACTGTACAAGCAGCATAAACTTTGGTAACAAATTACTGTGGTAAAAACTCTATAGTAGAGAGATACACTTGTCACGGTCACCAGTGTGTATACGCTGTCATAACTTCTTATGGTTAAAGTTACATGTCACTTTATATTGAGTTTAATCTGCTCAGTAGTGCTTTTCTCATTACTAACTTAATTGGTAATTTTCCATAGAATATGAATGAAATCAACCTGTTACGCTGCAGTTGCTTTACGCGTACTCCTTGCTAAGATGCTAAGATGTGTGAATTACTTCAGACTCGTCAGCTATAGTAACGTTAAGTTAGTTACTGTTAGAGCGAGCTACTTAACTGTAACTAACTATGCTAATAGTATATAACCGGGCTAAGCCGTCGGTTGGCCTGAGGTAGCCTGAAGGCCCAATCGAATCCTACGACAACTGACAGTTGAGAACCGCGCAATTGCCGTAATTTTAAACAAGCGGAGTATAACAACACCATTTAGACCAACCGCTTTACCTAAAACACCTAATATATAAAAAGATAGAAGTAATGCAAAGGATCATTCGATACCTAATTATGCCTTTATTTCAATATGCTTATCTTTATATGCGTTGTTGAACCTATCTCGGTTGCAGCCCCTAACTGCAAGTGAAAGAAAGCAGTAAGTCGAGCCGATATAACTTCAACGACATTATCCAATAACTATCAAATGAAAACACCAATTGATTTCAAAAAACAAGCTCTTCACTTATATAATTAAAAGAAAACCATTAAGAATTCTTATGTAAAATGCTTTTATGATTGGAACTTCAGTTTCATATTTTCGACTATTAACTGTGCGCTTAAATTGCTGGTTTCGTAAGACTGCCTACTCTCGTACATCAACTTATTTCAGCAGTAAGGGCTGAACCCCACATCCTCACAGTATATATTTATATGGGTCATTACCCACTTTATTAAGAACGTCCGATTTTGAACCAGTTCAACTATCAAATAATAATGTCCCTCTCCAAACCCGAAGACACTTACCTACAGACCTATTTAAAGTCTCTACAAACCAACCCTATTAGGTAAATCTTTTATTGTTTTTTATTATTGTTTCAGTCGTGAATAATGCTAACGTCGTTAGAACCAAGGCTTATACATCAGCTACTCTTAATGCTCTTTCTGAATTGACAGCTTCTATCTTAGCAGGAGAGAAGGATCCTGCCACTGGCTCATACATTAGTACCAGAGTCCCTAAGATGGCACTTTATGGATTTTTCATTTCTGCTCCATTATCACACTATTTGATTGGTGCTTTACAAAAAGCTTTCTACGGTAAGAAGACCATTCCTTGGAAGATAGCTCAAATCCTTGCCTCCAACCTTGTTGTTACCCCAATTTTGAATTCAGTATTCCTCTGTTTTATGGCTATTTTTGCTGGTGCTCGATCTCTCAAGACTGTAATTGCTTCTTGGAAGGTTGGTATTCTCCCGGTCCTTAGAGCCAGTTGGGTCACTTCCCCCATCATTTTGGCACTTGCTCAAGCTTTCATCCCTGAAGAAGCCTGGGTTCCTTTTTTCTCTTTCTTTTCATTCTTCCTTGGAACTTACAACAACTACATTGTTAAGATGAAGAGACAACAAACTTTGAAGGATCAAGCCAAGAAGGAGGCTGAGGATGCTACTAAGGATAAATAAATAAATAAAGGTACGAGTGCAAGTGGGGTTTGACACTATGGGTATCATTATATAAATCAAATAAATTAATGTATAGTAGAGTCATAACACAATAAGAACTAATTGAATAGTAATAATAATAAATACTAATTGGGACTTTCAGGGATAGGCCCAAACTCCTGAAACAACGGAGATTGCATGATCGATCGAATATTTGATCTCTTCAGTTGGTCGCGTTCTAAACAACCCCTGACAATATTAGTCATATCTTGACCGGCCCGTTCTTCCAAGCCTTTTTCGTTCCATGGACTTTCGAGAATCATGGTTCGAAGCCTGGGAACAAAACTATGAGTCCATGGTAATTTACCCATGTATAATGCAAATATAACCACTCCTAATGCCCATATATCAACGGCAGGATTTAAAATCGGAACGTTGGATTGCAGCAGTTGAGGTGAGGCGTATGGCATCGATCCGCCATTCTGGGTGGAGTTTGCTGATAATGATGATAATCTCAAGAAACTGCTATTTCTTGAACTGATTGTATTCGTTCGTAAACTAGTGGATGCTTGTTGGTCAACAGAATTGCGCTTCGATGCAGGAATAGATTGTTGTTGTTTTGGAGAAGTGGTAGCTGAATTCGAAATGCTATTGGAATCATAATCACCAATGCTATCAACTGAATTAAATCTTCGACGAGAATGATGATGCTGATAACTATGATGATGTGATTCATCATTAGGAAATGTATCTTCATCTTCATCATGATACAAATGGTGTTGATTCAAAGTTGAAGAAGTTTCGGCTGGTCCAATAACTTGAGAAACCGATGACCTCTCACTTGCTACTGAATTGAGGGTGGCTAATGATACATTCGATGATTTTGTTGATGGAGTATCATAAAGATAGCCAGGATCAAAATAATCAGATAATCCAAAATCACATAAAAGTACCTTATATTGACCATTGCCAATTTCTTCCAACAGACAATTTTCAAGTTTTACATCTCTATGCACAATGAATTTAACATCATGGAGGTATAACAATGCACTACCGAGTTGGAAGATATATTTCTTCACTGCTTGCTTGTCCAAAATACCAGTAGCTCGCATATTTTTAACCAAATCAAACAAAGTACCACCATTGATTTTCTCAGTAAAACAATAAGTTGCCTTAACATTATCTTCGACTTGTAGTAATTTCAAGATATGAGGATGATCCAAAGTTTTCCATAATGACATTTCATGATCAAAATCATTCTGAATTCGTTCCATCCTTTCAGAGGACGAGCCTGGGTGAGTCTTTTTAACAATCTTTACAGCACGCACAACTGTTTTATGAGTTTCAGCATCAACAGTAGTAGCCTCTCGTACATAACTAAATCCGCCATAGCCAATGATTTTACCCAAGAAATACTCGCCAACTTCTTCGCCAATCTCACTATCTCCAAAACCGCCAGTACCAGCACCAGCACCGGCAGTAGTTGAATCAGACGAAATGGATCCAAAACGACTCAAGAATTGATGTGCAGGAGACTCTCCAGTATATGATGAGTGGTTAGATAACGATGTTGATCGAGATAAAGGCTTGAGATTAACTGCGGATCTTGGAGACGTCGTAATACCGGTGAAAAAATTGACCCCATTACTATTAATGGGTCTACCACCAGAATGGTCAACTGATAAAGATGCAAATGATGGATACATAGTAGCAGCCCGTTCTTTAATTCGTCTGCTAAATGGTTGCTTGGGAACAATATTTCGAGGTGGTACCACAGATGCTACCGAGAAAACTGGCGATAAAGGGTCTTCAGAATTCGGGGAAACATATCCACTAACAGGAGCATTAGAAGCTAAAGGAGATGAAGGATCTGATGGCTTTTGAAGCATTCGAGTTAAAGCATCAGGTAGATCTTTTGAAGTTAGAGTCAAAGGACTTCCGGACTCTACAGCTTTTTTCAGTTTCATTCTAGTACTGAAGGGTATTTGTTTCCACTCTTGATCCGACAAACCTAATGTTGGCGATGACACTATAGCAGCACCATCTATAACTGGAGATATTTCCATCTCATCCGGAAGATACTGATCACTGGCATCTGTATTAAATGGTTGACCAGGCGGCGAAGACAAGTCGTCGCTAACATTACTAACAGCCCTTCTCTTTCCTAGTGGCGGAACCAAATCAACTGAAACTACACCATCAACAGATTCACTAGCTATTGGTAAAGATTCCTGTAAAGTTTTTGGGGTAACAGTGCTGGTACTTGTACTAGAAGGTGTAAATAATATATCACTATTATTATTGGAAGACATAAAGCCAGGTACATACTCTGCACCAATACCGTCTTCTCCATTGTAATCATCCTGGTAGCTTGTGAAAGTGGGGCCTCGGAGTTTTGGTAATACTAGAGGAGGAAGCTTTTGCTGTAAATCATTAAATCTATTATTGTCGTATCGATGTAATTTGGGACTGTTGCTAGTGCTATATATTTTGTCTAATGCGCTTCCACTGTTGTATGAATAGGAAGAAGTTGCAGAGTTGATGTTGGAAATTGATGGAGACTGGGATTTTTTATACAAATCAACAGCAGACGAGTCATTTGAAGATGTTTGACCTACTAGACCAGGGAATGATCTCGATCTGCTATTTCTATAAACGCCGCTCTGATTGCCCTCAGCAATGTCGATAGGTTGAGTTCTGGTAGTATTAGAGGTAGCATCACCACTTGTCATTGAATTCAAACCTTTGAGATCACTTTCAGACCCAGGCCCAGGTCCAGGCACTGGGCCTAAGTTTTTCTCAGACATAAGCATATGATTTTATAGAATCTTATTATGTTGAAAATTTTATTATTTTGCTTTCTAGTCCAAATCCATCAAAGTTGAAAAATAAAAGATTAAAAAATAGAAAAAAAAATCCTTTTTCTGTTTCTTTTTTTCTTTTTTTTTTTTTTTTTTTTTTTTTTTTTTTTTTGACTCCGTCGGTGTTCGCCGAATATCGGGATTATCACAATGGGATATCAAGCTTTCTAAAACAATGAAACAATCCGATATGAAAAAATATTAAAGTAATCAGTAAAATATAAGGAATCGTTAAAGAAATTTAGACGATTTAAAGGATTCAATAATCAGGTTTAAAAGTACAAGAAGGATGCCAATCCTAAAGGTTAGTCAGAATTGACAGTTTTCGGTCCTTAGTCCCAGAGCTGCTTAGTGTGTCCAAGTAATATAAACCCCACACGTGCGGCAAGTCAAGGGAAGGCTAATATACTACAACAGAAAAATAGTGAAGTTGGGTCACCAATGTCACGCTACTGTAGCATCAATAACAGGTTATGACATCAATCAACAGCCACTGCTGCGGCAACCCACTATGAAGTTTAAACAGTACCTGTTAACAAATAGTAATTTTTAGAGTGGATGAACATGGATATCAAGTATATAAAGGCTAATATTTTGGTATACAAGTGGTACTTAAGTGGAAAAGGAAAATGGATTTTGTGGCGAAACCGATGGATTGTTGTTGTGGGTCAGATGGTCAGGTTAAGTCAATTGAAACTAGCAGCAAAGCAACTCCTCACCATCTGACAGCGGCCAAGCAGCACTGCGGATTAGTTTTTTTTAATGCTGAAGACAACATACTACCACAGACCCGCCGTAGACCAGTGTTCCCCAGGCTCTATAACAGGCCTGCCACTAATGTGTAACCAAGTTTAAGCTAAGTTGGAGTTAACAGAGTAACAAAAGTTAACATTTTTTTTATTTTGTTAAAATTTGTTACTGTAATTTAACTTAAGTTCACCATACTGCTCAGAACTTGGTACTAAAAATTCATATATATGAAGTAGCAGTGCTGTAGCACAATAAGGTAAGGAACGTATAAGTAGTGGTATGAGTATTCCATTTTATAAATTTTCATATAAAGAACATTACCATGGCCTCTAGAGCTATGACTATCTTGATACTCTAACTAATTTTAATATCTTCATTAGTCCAAGCTAAGAGTTTATCGACCAGATTTTAGTCTCAGATTAGTAAATTTTTAGTGTTGTATGCAATAAGGTTATACCCCACTTGGTTTGAACCCATCATCGCCATAACTACTAAGAAATTTTATTTGTCAGTAAATTTGAACAAGTTGTCCAACTAGAGTGCTGGCACTGGCTAATGATTGGCACTGGCTAATGATCATCATAGCAACTAGAGAAACTTCTAAAGTTCTGGAATCTATGAGCTACTAGTGTTGTCCGAGGGAATGGAATATTGGCTAGCTCCGCTATTACAGACCAAACCTCACCAATCTAAACAGCATCGAACTGAGACTTTCAAAAATACTAACTTAAGTTATTGTTTCGTGTCATTGATAGAGAATTATTCTACTACAATAGAAGTATTCATGTTAAGGTTAAAGTTGTGCACAGTGCTATGGTAGTTTGCTCCCTGGAGGTACCAGCCAATACAGCTGTAACTAACTAACCTATATGGTTAACTAAACTACTTTGACGCTTGCTACGGTAACTTAACTTAACTAACTTATTCTCAGGCGCTGCCGATGTACAGACAAATCTCGGGACCAATATGCGTCATAGCGCTGCTAAGATCACTCACTCTTACAATTAAGTTAAAGCAATGACTAGTGACAGAACATTTCAATCTCACTACCTCACTACACCAAACGGACTAAAATGTATTAACTTAACTTAATGGTGACCAACCTGTGCTGTATCTGGGTAAGTTAATTAACGTTAAGTTGACGTTAACTGTTATAATAAGTAACTTATTGTACCAAACCCAAGAGTTGGTCGTCCGATCGCGTGAAATAATAACATAGTTATATAATAATATTACATTCTGTGCAGCAGCCCGCCTAGTTCATGTGGAGTTCACACTAAGCCTGATTGATGTACGCTCGATACTAACAACTGATATATCATGACTTGAACAAATGGTGAATATTTTCATACCAAGCATTAGACTAAACTGGTGTTTGTTTAGTCGCTATGACAGTCCTTTGTTTATATTGCAGTTGTCTGACGTAACTTGTCTATCAAGTTATCCTTGCGTTGGTTGCCTAGAAGTTACACAGACGGGGGTTCCAAGGTATGTATATCAGTTTCAAGACTGATTACTACATATCACTATGCACTACAATTCATGTAACCAAATTTATATGATATGATATATTAGTTTTAGCTATCGTAAGAGCCATTATAGTTTAAATGCAAATATATTGACTATACTCAGAACCATCCAGCGAATTTGTAAGTCAGTAATTTCATCATAGATTCCGCGTGTATGTATATAGGTTTGGTATATAAGCAACTCGTCGCCTCAATTAGGCAAATGGCTTAAGACAATGTCCTCTGTTAACGTGTAACCCCTGCAGGTCGAAGCGCCAACCATCCTTAGCCTCGCTGGCAGTTGGAGATCTAAAAAAAAAAAAAAATCAGTAGATCAATAATTTGGTCTTCAGAGCAGCAACCTGGCTTTAGTAGTGGTTATAGTAGAAATCATTAATAGTCAATATTCATTAACATAGTTGCTATATTTAAATCTACTGGCAGAAGTTGGCTAGTAAACTGGCCTCAGCTCGGCATTTCTAAACGTAAATTAATGGTGGTGTGGCTATATTTGGCTAAATGCTAATTATTTATTTATGCCTGCCTACTCCAAAGTGTACTGATACGTCTAAGGCTAACAAGAAAGGGGTTATAAAATTAATCACACTGCAACTATACTTAGCTTTTCCACTCCCTATTCGATCTGGACAGTATTTTCATATTTCTATTATTACTGATAAGTTCGTTTTTTTCTTGTATTTATATTTATTTCTTTTCTTTTTTGTTTTTGTTTTATTTGATTAACGACTTGTTTTATATATTCATTTTGGTTATCCTAGTTGTTTTTTTCCCCCTCGGTTTAACGCATTAATTTCTATATTTATCAGTTGCTACTTTCACTATCTCTAATTTTGAAAACCAGCTTTTAAAAATCTTGACAATTGAATACCATTATTAATCCCTTGTACTCGGAAAATCAAAGGGAAATTTATTAGTTCATATTTATTTCTATTTGCTCGGCTAAGCCCCAAACACACTAAATTAAGCTTTGACTTGTACCAAAAATAGTATTGGCCATTCCTTATGTCTACTGATGAGCAAATGGAAGACGATAATTATGAACAATTATCTTCTTCTCCTTCTATAAATGAAGAGGAAATCGATGATAAATATGTTTACGCGTTAAAGTCATTTGCTGCTACTGAGCAGGGCCAAGCAAACGCTTATAAAGGTGATGCAATGGTGTTGCTCAATGATACAAACTCATATTGGTGGTTGGTTCGATTAGTTAAGAATTCTACTGTTGGGTTTCTTCCTGCTGAGCATATTGAAATGCCCTCTGAAAGATTGGCTAGATTAAATAAACATCGAAATGGCGATTTATGCTCTCCTCGCGAAGATGAAGATGATATCCCTACTGAACCTGTAGGTATACAAAAGCCTTCGAATGGTATATCGAGGATGTTTAGCAGGTCTAAAAGATCTGTAAGTTCTGCTAGTAAAGACAACAATACTAAACCTGTTGTTACAAAGCCTGTATCAACAAAATCGGTGTCTTTTAATGGGGAGAGTACCTATGTGAGTGCATCTGAGTATGAATATACTGATGAGGTGGAGGACGACAAGGACGACGAGAATGAGAATGAGGAAGCGAGTGATGAAGATGATGAGAATAAAGATGAAAATCAACAATCTGAGATTGCTAATAACGAAGATAATGTTAATGGAAGTGAAAATAATAATAATGATGATAACAAAGCTATTTCTATATCTGTTGGTGCAAATACATATACGGACACAAATAATGGCTACGTCAATGAAAAGCCCATTCAGCAAACAGTTCACCAACCGACATTGTATACCACTACTTATAAGACAACTGACGATTTACATCTCGGACCTACTAGAGAGTTATTAATATCAAAACATAAAAGCCAACAATCTTTTACCCCTGACGATGACCATATTGATATAGGCATTGGATCTAACCGAAGCAGCAATGGCGGTATTAATTTCGATCAGTCGGATTCCGAAAATGATTCCTATGATATTCATAAACCTTTGGTTATTAAAAAGACTCGCGCCTCTATCATTGATGCGAACTCTTCTATTGGGTCTATTACTTCAATACAGCCATTGCATGGTCATATTACCAATCCTGTACAACAACCACAACTTTCTCCTACTAATTTATCTCGTCAAATATTTGGAGAAGGTGAGTTGCATATTAATCCTGA
Source organism: Sugiyamaella mastotermitis (assembly GCA_030572735.1). Taxonomy (NCBI): domain Eukaryota; kingdom Fungi; phylum Ascomycota; class Dipodascomycetes; order Dipodascales; family Trichomonascaceae; genus Sugiyamaella; species Sugiyamaella mastotermitis. Next base: position 63,009 of record JAJMBN010000070.1, read on the forward strand.
CGATATTTATGATTACAGTGGAGATGATTTTGATAAGATTGAGCAACCTACTGACAAGTCAGTTAAGAGAAGATCTTTACTACAAGCAAAGTCGTCTATTGAACATCTTAGTTTGAGAAAGAAAGCTAATAAAAGAAATTCTGCCGTTGTTGTACCAACATCTCAAACTCAAGCCCCCTCATCTCCTTCTGCAATGTCTACTTTTGGAAGATTATTCAAAAAGAAGTCAAAACAACAACTTGTTCCTAAGCCTTCTGAAGATGATACTGATCAAAATACAGTAGTTGTTGTGAGCCCTGTTTCTAGTGTGAATTCTGCCTCTATAAGCCCTGTTCAACCTTTGCAAAAGCATTCTTTACAGCAACCTTTACAATTTACTAAACAAAGGTACCCCAAAGGTACTGTTGAAAACCCATACAGTTTTGATTCTTCATCAATTACTTCTCGAGAGTCAATGGATGATAATTCTTCTGTTTCTACAAGTGGTAGATCTTCAAGGCAAGGTATAAGTTCTAGTCCAGTGAATACTTCGTATCAACCTTCTGCTCAAAAGAGTCCGGTTCAATCACACTTTTATCAGCATCCAGGTGAACAGCATCAATATCAGTTCTATCAGCAACAGAATCAGCATCCCCAGCAGCATAATCAATATGTGTACCAACAACAAAGTCAACAGGCTAAACAGCAACAGGCTAATCCATACTTGGCTTATTCTACGTATTCTACTACAAACAGTTTACGTAGTGGTCCATTTGCTGTTCCACGGCCACCTGTGAATCAGATATCCGCTCGTTCTGTATCTGCAGTCTCCACGACATCTGTGTCATCAATTCAATCTGAATCCGGGTTCAATGTGAAGCCTCAGACATTCCATGAAACAGTATCAAATCCAGAGCCACCATCAAGATCTCCTGCACGACCTAGGGATCCCCGTAAAAGTCCTGATAGTACTCGTGCGATGGCAGCTGCTGAAGTAAAGCAAATATTTGAAAGGCGCCAACAGAGAATGCAGGATTTAAATTCTCCAACAAAGCAAAGACCTTTCATTGATGATGTACCTTTAATGTCTAGTGAATCTATACCAGTTGCTCACAATATTTCAGAGCCACAATTTGAAAATGGGATCAACCCAGTAAGAAATGCTAGTGATAGTGAATCTACAGTATTACAGGTTGGTCAAAATGATGGAATGCCAGCAGCAATTGTGGCTAGAAATGAGTCTCCATTATCGAAGATAAGTACTGCTTCTAGCCTGTCACCACGCCCTTATTTTGGCCGAAGTAGTCGTAGCGAAGATAACGATGTTGAAGATGATTCACCAACTTCTGAAGGACTCGAAACACCATTATTGCTTACGTCGATGTCCTCTTTAAATATTATCGATGAGAAGAAGGAGAAAAGAAACGTTGAAGGCCCCAAAAAGAATGAGACGATTATAAATGTAAAAGAAGTTTCACAATCTCTAGATCTAACAAATTTACATCCTGATATTGTACCCATATATCAAGAAACAAACGACAAGATTTGGCAACTACAAAATGTAAGTTTATTGTCATTATGAAAAAGAAAGAAAATTTACTAATAAATTAGAAATTGGATGCCTTATTAAAAGGTTATGCTCGTTAATTTATACACTATAATTTATATCACCTATTTATCCGCATGTTTATTTTATTTTTATTTTGTTTTTTATTTTTCTGTTAATTAATAATTTCAGTCAATTTATTGTTTTAGTTTTAGTTTACGCTGATCACTACGACTGATGAGAATTTTTTATAATAAACCTTTAATATTCAAACAATTAATATAACAATAAAAAAAAAAGAAGGATAAACCGAGATACTACCCAGAGGTAATATCACATACTTTGATAGCTTTTTGTATAATAATAATATACATACAGGGAAAAACATGCACTGTAAGAAAATTTTATCGTTCAGGTATTTTTGCAAACTTAAGAAGATCGAATGTATCGTCCAACAACGATACAATGGTCTCTTTCATAAGGTTCAAGAGTCAATTGTTCTAATGGCTTGATTCTTTCTTCTCTCAACTTTTGAACTTCTCTAGCAAAAACGGTCTCAGCCTCAACGGTAGAGTCGATACAGTTGGCCTTGATAGAGATAACAACACCACCTTGGTCCTTAAGGAACAAATGTGAGTTAAGAGCAATAATACGAGCTTGATCGGGTTGGGCAACATCAGCGAAAACAACATCAACCATACCAACCAACATTCTGTACTTTTGAGGGTGTCTAGCATCCTCAATGATGGGGACAACATTGGGTCTCTTCTTAGCCATGGAGATAAGTTCTCTACCAGGTCTGTGAGAGAACTCAACAGCGTAGACAACACCCTCAGGACCGACGACATCAGCAACGTGAGAAACAGAAGTACCAGAAGCAGCACCAAGGTACAACACTTTCTTTCCTGGAGCAATAAATAATTCGTCTAAACCACCCAAAATACCAGCAGCTAACTTAGATCTGAAAGGATTCCAGACTCTGTATTCAACCTTGGTAGCAGGCTCGTCTTCCTTGGCAGAAGGAACATCGATAGAAATTCTTTTCTCACCATAAACAGACTCACCAGCGTTCAAGTTCTTGGTCAACAATAAATCTTCTTTACCTCTTCCAATGAAAACACCTCCGTGTCTGTGAGGTTCAACAATGACCTTGGCACCACCTTTAGCACCTCCTCTGGCACCACCACGGCCACCTCTAGCACCTCCTCTGGCACCTCCTCTGGCACCTCCTCTAGCACCTCCTCTGGCACCTCCTCTACCAGCGCCTCCAAAACCACCTCTGGAACCACCTCTACCGGCACCACCAAAGCCACCTCTGGAACCACCACGGGCACCACCAAATCCACCTCTAGAACCTCCACGAGCTCCGCCTCGACCACCTCGGCCACCTGGAGTAAATGCCATTATTAGATTTTATAAATGTGTTGTTATGTGAAATGTAAAATTGAGACTTCAAATCGAGATCTCACAAAGTACTTCAGGATCTAATAAGATGAAGAGGAGAAAAAATTAAAAATTTCAGGGCCAGGCAGAAATAATATTTTTTTTTCTTCAGCCGCAATATATTGCTTTGTTATAAGAATATTATGCAGTTGCACTACTTTAAAGAGGTCAGACAAAGAAATATTTCTTAACTTCCCAAAACTTGCAGGTCTGTCTATTTATATTCAGCGATACTTTCCATGCTATTCTATATTGTAATCATTTATAATTATTTGTAATTTCCCAACTGATGATTAAGATAAGGACTGAAATGGTCCGTTCAGTCACAGCGCTTTGCAATCTTTTCATTTATCAGGCAGCTTATGATGATCGATTGAGTTTATGATATATAACAGTTACGTATATATATGCAAGGTGATATACGGCTGAATTTATCAATGATAAAAAAACTGCTTCACTTATTATTTACATGAGTTTTTTGTATAGAGGCCAGGCCATTCTTTTACTGCGGTTAATAATGAAATGCATATTGTAGAGAGTGAAGTAGTGTTTCTATAAAAATGAGTCCATTGTAAGAAGATGAGACAAAAGAGACTTTATTCACAAGGACTTGATTTCGAAATCCGAGTTAAAGTTAGATAACTTGTCTTTTTTTTTGAATCGAATAGAATTAACAGATACAACAGCCTAGCTTGTTGTTATCATACTACTGTATGTCAGTAATAGAATATATATAGTGCACTAAGAATTATATATTTCTACAAAAGACTCTCAAATCGAGAGTTTAAAGCTTGTACTATAAGCCGTTAAAAATAACTAGTTATTACACACTCTATAAATCGATCAAGATTCAGCCTCACTATTAAGGGCTTGAGACAGAGAAACGGCTGATAAAAACGCAGTCACATTCCTACATTTATCCAGTCATATAATTACTCTAGAAATTATTATACAAATATTTCCTATTAAGGGTTAATACCCCAACCACTCAATTGAATCCCACTCTACATTCAATATCCCAGACCAAACACATCTTCTACTATTTGTTACGGAATTTTTCAACTTCGACAAACTCCAACATCCAGCATCAACACAAATGGCCCGTTACAGCACCGCCCCTGTTAACCCTGCTAAGAGTGCCTCTTCCAGAGGTTCTTACTTGAGAGTTTCTTACAAGAACACTCAATCTACTGCTCAAGCTATTCACGGATGGCCTCTTACCAAGGCTCTTGCTTACCTCGAAGCCGTTTCAGAGAAGAAGAGAGCTATTCCTTTCAGACGATACGCTGGTTCCATTGGTAGAACTGCTCAAGGTAAAGAATTCGGTGTTACCAAGGCTAGATGGCCCGTTAAGAGTGTCAAGTATGTCTCTGACCTCCTCAAGAACGCTCAAGCTAACGCTGATGCTAAGGGACTCGACACTGAGAAGCTTGTCATTAACCACATCCAAGTCAACCAAGCTCCTAAGCAAAGAAGAAGAACTTACAGAGCCCACGGTAGAATTAATGCTTACCAATCTTCCCCATGTCACATTGAGGTCATTTTGACTGAAGCTGAGGAGGAGATCGCTAAGGCTGCTGAGACCTCTGTTGTCAGACTCTCTTCTAGACAAAAGGGTAGACTTGCTGCTCAAAAGAGACTCACTGCTGCTTAAGTATTTTAAAATGCAAAACTCAAAAACCTGTAACTGAAAAATAAAATATTTGAAATGTGTTGTGAATTTAATAGTTTGGTCTTGTTTACAACCTGGAACGAACTAAAAGAAAAGTCATTATGTTTTAGTCATGTAATCTATATATCATGATAATGTAATATACCTTAAGGTTGTTTACACTGTATGCTTAGTAGAGTATGATTTCCATTTATTTGTTTTTATTATTAGTATTTTGTTTTACGCTGAGTTTATATATATCTCTTGATAAGATTGATCTGATATAGCCAAATTTTGCTCACTTAAGCTTGGGTGAAATTTTGTCAATAGCGGCATAGTAAGGCTCTCCACAGTGGACCACAGTGTTAACTTAAGTTAACTTACTGTAGAAGGATCCATGATCTGATGTATTCTATTATTACTTATTATGTATGACCTTATTCTTGTCCGTTACAATGGGTCTTCCCAGATCCACATAATTTAGTATACTCAAACTGAAAAGATTAAATTAAATTCAAACATGAATAGACCCTTGAAGGGATTAGATTTTTTTTTTTTTGAATTTCTTCCTAGATTGTTAACAGAAATAGATCAACGAAATGCTGTAGTGACAGTAAAGAACTTTTTGTTAAGTAAAACGGTATCTACTGTACTTCGCTATAGGAATTATTTGATTAATACAGTAGTAATAATAGCAGTGCTTGTCGATTCGATCTAGGTTATTAAGTAGAAAGGTATACAGAATTTTTGTGCATTATCTCAAAACTTTTTAAAAGTTGAGTTTCAACTTTAGCAAACTAATCAGCTTCCACAATACCTATTCTAAGGAAACATAATTGGAATTTTGTACATTTTCATTTTCATTTTATATTCATATTAATACTTACTAAACTTCTTTTTTATTAAAATTATTGAAAAGGAGAAGTTAATATACTGCTCACTATAAATAAGTCTCAAATTTTAACATTTCTCAATCCTGTGGATTTATGCCAGTACGTGTATGTGCTAAGTTAATAATATATAATATATGTTACATCTACAGTATACATGTTGTAAGTTGTAACTTGCTGCTAACTTAGAAGTTCTAAGTTACCTGCAAGCCCGCTGGCGTAAGTTATGTTAATCTTGCCCGCATAGACTACATGCAAGCTACAATTCTATTTTCAAGTTCTTCGAATTTTCTAAAAATATCATTTCACTCGATTTTTAGAAGTAGAGCGTATTTATATTCAATATTCATATATTCATAATATTATGCTAGACTCACAAAGTTATTTACATAGCTTGTAATCTAAATAGGGTCTTGTACCTGACTAATTCCTGGTGATGCAATAACCCTCACTGAAGGGTTTGATTGTACTCCATAAATCAATATTAACATCACCAACAGATGTAAGCCAACACAGTAGACCAAAAATAAATTTCTGCTGAACCTATTCCCCATAACGGTCCGTACAAATGAATATGCAATTCTCTCTAATGGACTCATTCTTGATAACATACGCTCATTCTCTTTACCGCGGAATAGCTGGAACGGTGCCAAACCTTCCTCATAGAGAGATCGGTATCTATCATCAGTTCCAGATGATGATATGGTAGGCTCCTGTTTATAGCTTGTTACATATCGTGTTCTTTCATAGAGCTCAAGATTGTCTTTCTTCAAGACTTCAATCTCTTTTTGTAACGAAGCAACTAAAGAAAAGTTCTTACGTAATTCTTGTTCAAGCTCTCCATTACGTTGTCGAAATCGATCTCTCTGTTGGGTAATAATAGGCAATATTGAATTATCGGATGATTTATTGCCCAATGCTGGTGGGTTGAGAGATGACGATAAATTATTAGTAGGTGGACCTCGTCCACCAAGAATAGAGCTCGTAGGTGATATTCTTCCTGACTGAGATTGAGCTGGACCCCATGCAGCACTGTTCCATCCAGAAACCATAGACATGGTAGGTGATGAATTATTATTTGACACCTTCAAGTTTAACAAGTCATCCTCTAACTTGTTATTTAATTGCTTGGCTTGGTTCAACTGTTCAGAAAGTTCATCTACTTGCTTTTGCAACTTGTCAACCGACTTTGTAAGCTCTGAATTACTAACTCGGAGATTAGTGGCTTCAGATGATAATTTCTTATTTTTTGTGAGAAGCATTTTCTCAAGTTGTTTTGTTTCTTCACTGGTGTTTGAATTTTCAGTAGAAGCACTGGTACTATTAATTTGGTTATCATCTTGTTCATCATCAGCACCAGTAGCAAATTCTATCGATCTTAAAACATTCAATTCTCTTTTAATTTCATCATAATCTTGTTGCTTGCTTAATCGAACTCTTAATTGTTCAACTTCTTGGCTCTTTCGTTTGTTATCTCTTTCCAAAAGTTCAATCTTTTGCTTGGAACTTGCCCGCTCTCTCTCAAGAGTAGAAGAAATGGTTGCAACCTTTGCATTAATGATTGAATTTTCACTCTCCAACTCAGAAACCTTAGATTCAAATTCATTTCGTATCTCCTTCTCTTTAGAGCCCGATTTGGAAGCTTCAAGCTCAGTTCTTAGTTCAAGGTTCCTCTTCTCAACTTGGGCTACCTTACGGTTAGCACGTTCGAGATCTCCAGCTACAAGTTCAAGTTCAGCCAGACGAGATCCTGAAGGATCTCTATCATGAGCAGATAATCGAGCTTCAGCAACATTATGGTTAGCTCGTAACTCTTCAACTTGTTGTAACAATTCTTCTTCTCTCAGCTTCCAACTTCGCTCTTGTTCATCCATAAGAGCCTTCATTTCAGCTTCTTTTGCAAGCTCCTTGGCACGAGCATTTCCAATTGCATCCATTTCTATCTTCAATAATTTGGCTTTAATTGTATCATAATCAGCATGTCGATTTACAAGATCATTAAGGCGAGCATTTTCGCTTATTAGCCTACTCATTTCTGAAGCAGAGATAACAGAGTCTACAGATGCTTCTAACAACGGTTTAGGATCAGGAGCTTCGGCCAGCAACTTATAAACATTCAAAAAGCTAGTTTCGGCAAACTTGCCTCTATTTGTTAAACTATCAATCTCAGTTTGATATAATTTTAACAAGCTCTTAATCTCAACTAGTTTGTCTTCATCAGACATCTTTCGAAATGCTTTAGTACGAGTAGCGAGTTCTTTTCTACTTTGGACAGAGCTTGATTGGTTATCAACAATTTGTAAACTTTCTTCATCCAAAGCTTTTTGCAAAGTGGTCAATCCAATATCAGACCAAGCCTTAATGGCCTGTTCGAATGGACTGTCACCAGAACCCTGCTCATTGACTTTTGATGTTGATGGTGGTGGTGATGATGAGGCCAATGGCGGAGCATTCATTGGCTCCACAACAGCTGGCACAACCCCCATTTCAGCCATAATTAAAACTTGGTATAAAAAGGAGGCTTACTCAATATTTTTAACCACAGTAATTAAATAGAATGATGGGGTTAAGATAGCAGTGTCTTACGATTTATTTAGCAATGTCGTCAGCAACTCTATTTAACACTGTATGATTGTGATATCCAGCGATACGGGTATGGGATGCGTGGAGGAGCCGCACACATCCCAACCCATTTGAAGAACAGGAGCTATGGCAACAAATTGACCTGAAGTATACTAAGTTCTGAAGTATACGCCAAACATAACCCATAAGGCTGAAAACGACAGACCATTAGAATTTCATCAAAATTTTTCACTTCTTCTTCCTCCTACCCATCAGACTTTGAAAAGAAAAAAAAATATTCAAACCACACATATTAAAAAATGAAGTACATTGAAACCAATCAAACCTTGGACATACCTGAGGGTGTTAATGTTCAAATCAAGGCTAGAATCGTTACCGTTACTGGTCCTAGAGGAACTCTCACCAAGAACCTCAGACATGCTGATGTTACTTTTACTAAGGTTAGTGACAAGCAAATCAAGCTTACTGTCCACCACGGTGACAGAAAGCATGTTGCTACTTTGAGGACTGTCAAGTCTCTTATTACCAACCTTATCACTGGTGTTACCAAGGGTTACAAGTACAAGATGAGATATGTCTATGCCCATTTCCCTATCAACGTTAACTTGCTTGAGAACGGTACAGTTGTTGAGATTAGAAATTTCTTAGGTGAGAAGAGAGTTCGAACTATCAAGGTCCTTGAGGGTGTTAAGGTTGAGATCTCTACTGCTCAAAAGGATGAGCTTATCCTTAGTGGTAACTCTCTTGAGAATGTTTCTCAATCTGCTGCTGATATTCAACAAATTTGCAGAGTTAGGAACAAGGATATCAGAAAGTTTTTGGACGGTATATATGTTTCTGAAAGAGGAACCATTGAAGAGGAGGCTTAAGTCGTCTTTCACAAAAGAATTTCCAAAAGTTTTTTTTTTCATTTGTTTGTAATGTTTATTTATCATAGTTAGGAAACACGCTCGCTATGTCTTGGCGCAAAACAAGACGGTGACTCGAGAAGGCTCGGTCAAACATCTCGTAGATGCGGTAATTGTAAAGTAATTCGGAGATTTGTTTTATTTTATTGTAGATCTTTGAATGATCCAGGAATTGTATTATATTAATTATATTCCAGTTTATGATACCGACAACTACTAAGATACCAGGTGCTGGGGTACCATCCTAATACCAACCATGATGATTGCAGAGTGAATTAGATTAGAAAGATAAGCCAATTGGATATGTAGTTCTAAAAGGCATTATAGATTTATTTTAGCTTTGAAAATAAATATTATTCAACCAGAAAAAAAATATTATTTATATAAATATTATTTCAGTCTAATAATAATTTATTAATGATTGGCAGGGTTGTAGAAGGTGTGGCTTTTATAACTTAAGGGGTAAGTTACAGTAACTAGTTACAGAAATTTATTTTTCAGGGGTCACTAAATAAAACTCGAAGTTTCAGTATAGCTATCAATTAATTATAATACAATCTACAAATTCAGTTAGTGCCAAGTCTATGATTGTGGTATGTATAAACAGTTCTCATAAATAATATAATAGGATATATCGTTATAATACTTATCTTCGTGGAATACAACTATAGATTGGCATATATATTATATATTTTATTACCATAAACGTAAAAAAAGCTCTTCAGGACTATCACAGTTGTCTTCCAACTGAAGAATACCAAACTAACAAAAGGTTAACAAGTTATGAGCTATTTAACTTACAGGCGTTGTACCGAGCCTATAATTTACTAGTCATCAGATTATTAAGTAAAGTTATGCGCAAGTATGTTTGACCTGTACTGCATTTCAAAGTCCGTAAGCAAAATTTTGTTTACTTTGCAGGAGAATTGATGCTTGAAATGTGTTGTTTTTTATAGAGTAGAATCTTCTTTGCATATTCTCAACATACGAATCGAATCACCAGGGATGATCAGCCCAGGAGACAATAGGTATGTGGGTCTGATCGGGCACGACATCCATAAGGGTAGGCTTACAACTAGTAAGTAATTTGTAAATGTTGGAAATTATCAAAGACCTTGAAAGATACGCTTTGAATACTGCACCCCTGCAAAGGCATCATAATTCGGCATAGAGGACAACCATAAGAGAATAAATAGAACAGCTAACATATAACACAATAGACGATCAATTACTACTATTTGGCAATAGTTTTACCGCAATAGGTGATACAGGCTCAGCCAACGATGCTACTGTAACAGTAGTAAGTTGAATCGAGGTATTTAGATCATAACTAGTTGAAGCTATTGCGGCGGATATGCTTTTGGGCGTTGGTCAAGTTTATGTAAGATAAATAATATTTATCAGTGTGTGACAACTAGAAAATTATTATTAGTTAGATTGAGCCCTCGAACACATTTTAAACTATCTTAATTGGGTTGAATAGCTTGAATAGTAACTCTAATATAATATGATATGGTTGCTAATCACGAACCTGGTGTAAAATAAGCCCTTGTTCAGCCTGTTCAATTTGTTCAACTTGCTCAACTTCTTAGCTTGTTGCTGGTTAGAACCCGTAAGATCCGGGTCTGACCCCACTTAAAGATCAAAATTAAACAAATTGTAGTCATCCGATGAATGACAGATTGTATGTTTGAATCAAACGTATCGATGAGCAGTTTTTCTTAGATTTCTAACTCAAGCTGCCGGTACCTACAGGATAAGTTAACTGTTGACCAACTGCTGCAGACATACAGATTGTCGTATAGGCAGACAGGCATACGGGTACAGTAATAGATTCAAAACAATAATGTATAATTAATAAATAAGATGGCGCTTGAAGAATTGCTCAGACCCCGAAAAAATCTTTGCAGATAAAGACTGGACTAACTATGATATTTGTAAACACAAGTTATTACACAAAGAGACGCCACGATTAGATTTTCGGCTACTAGCAATCAAACTAAGCAACCAAGCAATTGGTTCTTGTTTTAGTTTGTCGAAGATTCTTATGATACGATTAACATGTACCACTTTTACTTCTGTTAACCTTAGTTCTTGTCAACGCAGGAGTCGATACTGTAACAGTTACTGTACATATGCTAAGCAAGCGGCTCGGTGGGCCAACCTTTTGTACTGTCACTGTTACTAATCATCTAGGAATAAATATGGAAGGCTGGCTCAAGCAGCTGGATCAAGCCCGAAAAGAGACATGGCTAATCCACAATGGGTACGCTATCGCACATTGATTAACCAGATTGGATCGCACATCTAGGAAATGTCCTGCCTAAACCATTATAAGCGTATCCTGAATCGGTAAGCATCAGGTCAGCGAAATGATGATTGTCAAACAAAGCTCTAGACGCGAACCAATAGTCCATGATTTCTATTATCGAGGTATAATGAATATCCGGACTCACCACTAAATCTAGAACTTGGTTAGCCAATGTTTTGAACAATGGGCTCTGCAGGCACGGGATTGAATCAATGTGATTTTCTTTAGCTCAGTACAATCCTCAGTTTCAGTTAACTTAACTAGTCAGCTCTAGTACAATTAGTAACCGGAAGGAGCGGTTAACTTTTTACTAAAACCTTATATTCACAGAACCTTTCTTTAGTTTAGTTCAGAAACAAATTGTAGACCCGTTGTTCCGAACATCTTGGAACAAAGTATCTTCACGAGACTCGTAATATCCAGTGTATCGATTTAAAGATAATTTCGGAAATTGCTTTCGAAGATCTTTTAAGTAGTCGAAGATGATTATGCAGCAAGCTTGCATTTATAACATATAAATCAAAAAAAAAAAGTTAACTTCGCAGCTTCATGCAAAAACATTATTCTGCCTCTTGCTGCCCTCCAACATGTAAAGTTAGTATGTTAGCTGTATTGGCCGGCGTATTCCAATAACTGCAAGGTAAATAAAAATAACTTAATAATAACAACTTACAGAATTATATGCGACATTAATTGCAGTATATCACTTAACTGTTAACGTAGGTGTTCTTTTTGAACTAAATAGGTAAACTTGTTTTAACTATTTGAGTGGCCGAGAATCCGAATTCCATTTAAGATTTTTTTTCTCATTGTTTACAATTAGAAACTGACTAATTTTGATCAAGAATATAATTCTCCACATTCTATTGTATTTGATCCACCACCTCAAATTCCACCCCCCCGCCTGGAATCAAATAGACTGGATCAGAAACTTTCCAGCCATTTTTAGCGATTTCGACAATCGTTAATCGCCCTTACCCCCACTAGTGGACCCTTAGTTTAACATTGCTTTTTTTAATAGCTTTTGACGCCGATTGCTCTTCATATACTGTAACTTCGTTTATTATTATTTGATAGACATCAGTAGTGGCTTGAAATGTACATGTATAAGTTAGTGTAAGGTTAGTAACTTGGGCCTTATCGCTTGATGGTTATCGTTGCTTTTTCCACTTACAATGGCTTATATTTTTGTGGAGGGATTCTCGTCTCCTGTGCGAAACTAAGATATAAATAAACGTCATGTCCCCGACGAATCTTATAGTGTTTTTTTTTTCTGTGGGGAGAGTTTCTATTTTATTTTATTTTAAAAACTAAATCCAAAAATCCAAAAAAAAAAAAGTTTCTTTTCGTCTAATCAACGAGGTTAAACCAGTTAATTTTAATCGCTATTCAATTCGCTACATGCAATCTACTAGCCCAGTTAGTTTCTTCTTAGGATGTTCCAAGCGTCCTCTGAGTGGTTCCTCGACATCTCTTCGATCAATTGTCTCTGAATGCGATAGCATTGTCAATACCGATTTTTATACTCATGTTGATCCCGATGAACATCATGAGTTTTGGCCGTCTCATTTCCAACAGGCCTCAAAGCCATGTTTTAGTTACTTGACCAAGTCGGCTCAGACTAAAGGTCGACGATATCCTAGCAATGGATCTCAAGAATCGGCTAATACCTTGATGACTGATTCAACTATTAGTGTTTGCTCAACAAACACTTCTATTGCTACTGAGGTTGACATTGGTTATGACAGCCTTTCTCCTGTATTCATGCAACGATCTTTATCAAATCAATCTGCTGGTTCAGTTGATCATATGAAGTTCAAAACACCTGTCTTTGATAAGAGCATGACTAGTGGAACTGCTACTCCTATTATATCCAAATCGTCGGTTCCTCCTTCTCCTCCTGCTTCTCCTGAATCTCCTGAACTTAGATATCCTGTTTCCAAGTTTAAAGAGCAGTTCGATGATTATGAGCATGAGTATTCATTAACTAGTTGTAGTCAACCTTATGAATTATCTCAAAGTAAAAGCTATGAAGATTTTGCTGATGATGAGTGTGATAATGAAGAGGATGATTTAACTAGTCTTGATATTAAGTTAGATCTCATCCGACCTCCATTCAGAATCAAGCCTCAATTCCCTTCTGACAACAAGACAATTCCTGTTAATCTTGAGCCAGTATCGCCATTGTTACTTGCATCATCCATTGGCGATTCTTCCGAGTCTTTGGCATCTCTTGAACGAGAAGCAATCGAAGAACTTTGTTTGGAGGAACATCCCTATATCTGTGATCGATTCCATCAAAGACCTCTTTTGGCTGACCCTGAAAAGCCTTTTATTCCCAGTTCTCCTGTATTCAGTGATATTGATGAGATGTTTCGTGAGTACTACTCTGAATTGTCGGTTGGAAGTGAAGAGTACAACATGCACAAGAGCAGATTGTTAAGAAATAGACTCAAGTTGAAGCAATTGAGTCAATCGATGCAACAACATGAAGTTCAGCATCCAAATGGATTGTCTTTGTCTAATTTGCATGGTACCTTCCGTCAGAGACAGCGATTGTATTACTAAACCATCCTATATATATTTCCCCATTTCTATTTGTATTTTTAGATGAATTTTTTATTTGGTTTATAATTTGGAGGGTTAAGTGGATCATTTATTTATTTTAGCCGTTTTGAAATTCTGGCCCTATTTATTATACTATTTTATAGCTTTATAATAAAGATTGTATTTTACTAACCTGATGATAATGATGGTTGTGTTACATTTGTATATATAGCCGATGTTTGTAACTCGAGCCACTCTAATTGCTGTTGGTTATTAGTTAAAGTTATTTGTTATTTACTCTGTTTGCACTTTAATCTGTCATATATTTGATATAATATCTACAAAATGCTTCATGAATACTACTAGCATATACAAGCCTAGTTAGCAATTATCCAAGGAGTAACAAGAAACAACCACTTAGTACCTGCTAGTGTCGGTAACAGTTTATTCCGATTCTGATTTCACTTTACATTTAGCCACTAATGTAAGAAAACTATTATAAAAGAATAGTTGAATCGAGAATCATTTACGAAGTCAATTTGAATCTCAAATTCAAAATAGCTATCATTGACAGGCTATTACCAACAATGGAAAATAACGTTATTGCGATATGCAGGTATAATTATCTCTCAGGTCCTTATATATTTCCGCTATACTTTAAACTAGTTAAGTTAAGTAGCTCGTAACTAGTTACTGTATGTTACAGTAAGACTTAAGTTAACTTACAATAACTACAATAGTTCAGCTAAGCAGCCCAGCAGTCCCTACTTCATCATAATGCTGACTATGAAGATAAATGAATTAATAGCACTATTATATATATCCCAATAGCAGTAGTTCGTAATTAAAATTTTCCTGTTTCTGACTACTATGTATGATCGAACTAGCCAGGAATGATTTTTGCTAATTTCAACTAGCTGCATGCTTGCAGCCGATCGAGATCGATAAGTTAACAGGGTGATTTACATTTCTCATGTCTAAACTCTCAACCGCGGAGAAGGGGCAAAAGTAATGAGGTAATTATCCTCGATACGAGCCAGACCCTGGCTGTAAGTTGAAACATCTCTTAAGATGAGGTTTTGTGAGCTCAAGCTCTTTGCACCCTGCACTACAGTAGTTACATGTAAGTAACTGGTATTAGCGTCCACTGAAATTTAGCTCTTGTGCTATGTTTGATATGAACACTCTCCGAAACACCACAAATGCCCCTATTCTTTTAACGATCATCGAACTAGACTAAGTCGATAGCGGTGTAATTTAGGATGTTTATCGGTTCTTCCTCTCCATTGGAATGGGTTTAACAGTAAATTATAATGATAACGAGAAATAAGAGATGTTATATCGGCCTCATCGTGATAGAGGTGGAGCCTCGGTGGAGGTTCTACGTAAGACACTTTTTAACAATTGCTGATCTATATATGTGTTATTACCGTTATATATAAATTTATTTTGGTTTGATATTTATTTTATTTTATTTTATTTTATTTGTTTTTATTTTATTTTATTTGTTTTTATTTTATTTTATTTGTTTTTATTTTTATTCTTTCTGCTTATCATAAAATGGTATATCTGCAAAGTCATCTTTTGTCTTAAACATATCTTCTTTATTTTCATAGAAACTTCGAATATGAAGCTGCCTAACTCTTTACCACGATGAACTTTGTTATGAAGTTTTTTTTTTCATCCATGTGGTGGAGAAACATTCCCAAAGCCTCAAACCATTCATGGGTCCTGCCCAGCCTCTCATTGAGGTGATGATGAATAGTTTTGAACCTCTTATTGGGGCCATCTAATTTTTGCTTTTCGCTATATTTCCTTTTCTCGTTTTTCGTGGAGTATTATACAAGGAAATAAGTTCGGCCAGCCATACAAGGGATTGTTGGTTAAAACTTTGTTTTTCTATTTTTTTTTTTTTTTTTTTTTTTTTTTTTTGGATTGATAAGATAAAAATACAC
>JAJMBN010000071.1:0-78383 GCA_030572735.1 Sugiyamaella mastotermitis
CTTCTGGTCCTTTCACTACCATCACCACTGCTGTTTCTGGATTGACTGCTGCTACTACTATCACCTCTTCCGGTGAAGTTATCGTCGAGACTCCTCCTGGAAATGGTAATGGAAATGGTGTCACTAACACCATCACTACTGCTGTTTCTGGATTGACTGCTGCCACTACTATTACCTCTTCCGGCGAAGTTATTATTGAGACTCCTCCTGCCTCTTCTGGTCCTTTCACCACTATCACCACTGCTGTTTCAGGTATTACTGCTGCCACTACTATCACTTCTTCTGGTGTTGTTATCGTCGAGACTCCTCCTGCCTCGTCTGGTCCTTTCACCACCATTACTACTGCTGTTTCAGGTATTACTGCTGCCACTACTATCACTTCTTCTGGTGTTGTTATCGTCGAGACTCCTCCTGCCTCGTCTGGTCCTTTCACCACCATTACTACTGCTGTTTCAGGTATTACTGCTGCCACTACTATCACTTCTTCTGGTGTTGTTATCGTCGAGACTCCTCCTGCCTCGTCTGGTCCTTTCACCACCATTACTACTGCTGTTTCAGGTATTACTGCTGCCACTACTATCACTTCTTCTGGTGTTGTTATTGTCGAAACTCCTCCTCCTACTTCTGGTCAAACTATCACTACTGGTGTCTCAGGTATTACTGCTGCTACTACTATTACTTCTTCTGGTGTCGTCATTGTAGAGACTCCTACTGGTCCATCTACTACCATCACCAGTGCTGTTTCTGGTTTGACCATTGCTACTACAATTACTTCTGGTGGTGAAGTTATTGTTGAGACTCCTGCTACCTCTGGTCTTGGCCCTGTCACTCTCACCTCTGCTGTTTCAGGTTTGACTGCCGCTACTACCATCACTCTTGGTGCTAGTGGAACTGGTCCTCTTACTGTTGTCATTGAGACTCCTGCTACTACTGGTCCTGAGCTCTCTTGTCGTGGTCTTGACTGTCCTGGTGGAAATGGATCTGGATCTGGTAACGAGGTTACTGTCTACAGTACTGAGGTCTTTACTGTTACCAGATGTACTGGTGCTGCTACTTCTCACTGTAAGTACATTACTTCCACTGGAGTTGTTCCCATCTCTACTATTCCTGCTCCCGCTGAATCTACTTCTTACACTACTATTGTTGAGGAAGTCACTGTTACTGTTCCTTGCTCTACTGTTGAGACTGGTGTTGTTTACACTACTGAGGTTTTTACTTCTACCAAGGTTGTTCCTTGTGAGACCACTGCTGTTCCTGCACCAGTTGAACCTACTTCTTACTCTACCATTACTGAAGAAGTCACTGTAACTGTTCCCTGCTCTACTGTTGAGACTGGTGTTGTTTACACTACTAGTGTTTACACTACTACTAAGGTCATTCCTTGTGAGACCACTGCTGCCCCAGCTTCAGTTGAGACTACTTCTTACTCTACTGTTACTGAGGAAGTGACAGTAACTGTTCCTTACTCTACTGTTGAGACTGGTGTTGTTTACACTACTAGCGTTTACACTACTACTAAGGTTGTTCCTTGTGAGACCACTGCTGCTCCTGCTCCTGCTCCAGTTGTTACTTCCAGCGCTGCTCCTGCTCCTGCTCCAGTTGTTACTTCCGGCGCTGCTCCTGCTCCTGCTGGATCTTCTACAGCTGCTCCTGCACCAGTTCCAGCTGGATCTTCTGCACCTGCACCAGCCGCTGCTCCTGCTGAGTCTTCTATTTCTCAGACCTCCGGTGCTTTCTCTTTGAAGTCTTCTTTCTCTGGAGTTCTTTGTGTTTTTGCTGCTATTCTCTTGATGTAATTTAATTTTCTTACCCTTCTACGATTCTATGATTTACATATTTAATGATGTACCAGATACCTGGAATATGATATTGTTCATTATAATATAATAATAATAATAATTTTTTTCAACTCAATTTTATTGTAAACAAAAATTTTAACATACAAGATACTTATTTAGACGATGTTTTATTAGTAGCCTGGCAAACAAAGATCGAGGCTTTAATAGAAGTATCATTTAACACGGAGTTAGTTAAATGACCCATAAACGATATTTCTCGAGTTTCTTCTGTTGGTTCATTGAAAATAAAAGATGAAGATCCCATTAGAATAAGATCCTTAAAAGCAGAATTATGCAAATCAAATTGTGAATGTATAGAAGAAAGTATTTTCTCAAGCGGTGCGTTTTCAACTTGTAGTTGCCTAGCTGTTACTCTCTCCTGCGTAGAGTCGTCCCTGTCTGCCAAAGCTCTTGTGACCAGATCCCAATTATCCACCCCACTGAAGGTCCTATCATCATCAGCATCAGTGGATAAAGTGGAAGATTTGTCTTCAAAACTAATAGCATCTATGGTGACCCTAATCAATGGGTTTTCGGCAAGTTGAAAAGCTAAAGCTAGAGCAAGGCGGTCATGACAACCAGAGAAGAAAGGTAAATAGACTCTATACTTATATTGGTTCTGCAACTGATTATAGTTTTCAATTGGAATACTAATTCCACGATCAATAAATAGTCCAACATTGCAGCTTGCAGTAATAAATACTTCCTTACAGAATAAGGCCCTCGAACTATCAGCCCTAAGTTTACCATTTCGAATCAAGCCAGTATTATTACGGGGGGAATCATCCCAAGTAACGAGAACAAAGTCATCTGGGTTGGTAGCAACAGATGCAAGATACGATCCTTGATCATTCAGCGTGGTGAATGCAACAGAACCTGCAAATGGGATATTATTCATTTGACTGAAGGTCTCAACCAATCTCAAGATAGGATCGTCCTTGATCTCTACATCTGAAGTAGCTTGTATTAAGTCTGAATTTCTTTGAGATAATTCTAATAACCTCACCCCAAATATTTCAATAGCTCTACCAGATACCCGGTTTTGGCCACCAGGTAGACCTAGTAATTGAGTAAGCGTCATTGTAACTGATATTGTTTCCACATTATTAAGTAGAACAATCAATTTATCAATAGAAAGATCAATTAATGAATCTTCTGTAGTGTCTACACTTTCGACGATAATCGGAGTACCATCCCAATTAATTTCACCATTTCGCCATTTAGCTACTTTCTGACGATATGCAAGCGGATAAAACAAAGCAGTAAGAGGGGTAGTCAAGAAAGTGGTAACCAAGGTCATAACAATGAACATTGAATATACTACATCAGAGATAATACCGGTGCTGAGTCCAAGGTTAAGTACGACAATCTCCACAATACCCTTACAAGACATTAATATTCCAACTGCCAAAGATTCTTGCCATAAAAGACCATTGATTTTGGCACCGAAGATTCCTCCGACGACTTTACCGACAAGAGCAATCAAAATAAGGGCGAAGACATAACCCCAAATCTGACCATCATTTAATAAACCAAGATTGACACCTAAACCAGCCAAAGCAAAATACTGGGGCAACAATGCCACAGCAATAAAATCTTCAATTTTTTCAGTCAATTTAACGACAAAGTCGTTATCTCTCGGTATGATGATTCCACTTAGGAAAGCACCAAAAATAGGATGAACCCCTATAATATCAGTGTAAAATGAAGATAAAAACACAATAAGCATAAT
The DNA here is from genome assembly GCA_030572735.1 of Sugiyamaella mastotermitis. NCBI lineage: Eukaryota > Fungi > Ascomycota > Dipodascomycetes > Dipodascales > Trichomonascaceae > Sugiyamaella > Sugiyamaella mastotermitis. The sequence continues at coordinate 3,571 of JAJMBN010000071.1, forward strand.
TACGGCAACATCCAGCTGGGAGGGTCCCTTCTCGACTCCACGAGATCTGATAAGATAATACACCAAGCACTTACGAACAACAAAATATAACAGTAAAAACCAGGCTATTATCAGTAACATGACATATACAGTATCAATTCCCTTAGATTCATTTGCTAATGTAACAACCAGTGCTAACATTATCCAACCAACCAAGTCATTAGCGATACCTGCCGACAAGACGATTGTTCCGACACGATCTCTTAGAAGTCTAAGCTCAGTAAGGATACGGGCTAAAACTGGCAATGCCGTGATAGCCAAAGCAACTGCAACGAATAAACCATAAATCCCAAATGAGACGTGTTTATTGGTAGCAATATGCTTGTATAATCCAATGGAAACAATCCAGCCCAACCCAAATGGGATAGCCATTCCTAATGTACCTACAGTCAAAGCAATTCTTAGGTTCTTCTTCATATAACCAATATCGACTTCAAGACCCACAATAAATAAAAACATAATCAAACCCAAGTTGGCAGCAGTTGTTAAATTAGCCATAGATGCAGTAGGAAAAATTGTATTTGTAAAGTTAGGGACATGACCCATTACTGATGGTCCTAACAGTATACCACATACTACTTCAGCAATAACTCGAGGTTGTTTAACATAAGATAAAGGCCAATGTAAGAGCCTACTGAGAGTGATGATAATGAATGACTATATATTGTTAGCTTTAATTTAAGGCAAAACCACAAATATAGGCATATCCGCATCACAGCTTGTTCGGGGGTTTTATCCTGGCCCGCACAATACAGCCTGTTTATATAAAAACTTACCTGAACAATAAATAAAGCAAGAGGGTCAGAAGCAGAATAAATAAATGGGTTTCTACCCCCTAATACTCCGGTCTGACTCAACGTGCTAGTCATTTGAGTTGGTTTAAGTACTCAATACCCAAGGTCTCTCATTGTTTTCTTAATAGTTGTAGCGCACACAGGAACTTAACAGTTACTGTATACAGTATCTTGTATTTTCGTAGGGCCTGAGTGGCTGATTTAGACTACAGCAGTGTGTCCAATGGACCTCCTCTGTCCTAAATGAGCTAGGATTCTCCTTTTTGCACTGTTTTACATGAAACGTTACGTTAAGTTAACTTATAGTAAGCTACCAGTAATTTGTTGCATGCATACAGAACACAACAGAGTCGTCGACCATTGGGTTGTCTAACTAATTACCACGTGGTAGATACTCTTATTATGATCATCAGATCAATGTGCTCGATAAATCTATTAGAACAAGTGATCTTTCAATCAAATAGATACTAAATATCTATACGATAAATCGCGCTTTAATATACATGTACAAGTTCAAATACAACGATTAAATGCAAAGATTTAAGATTATGTTAATCAGGTCCTTTGGGGTTATTATCTGATCTAGCCACATAACCCTACTGACGTCATCTGTTGCTCGCTTTTTTGACAACCTCGTATTTTCAAACCTATGACTTCACCCCTAGGACATAAATTTTATTCAGTATAACTACTTAATTACGATCGACCTTATAACCGATCCGACGTGGGGCCCTTAAAACCGACTGCCAACTTCGTTTCTCCACAAAAACATATCCCAGAGAAAAATTATTCCACGCTCTTCCAAATAGCGGCGCCCGAACATTTAAGATTATGCAAGACTAATAACTCGCTATACTGTTGTTAGTTCCTAGTTCCTCTATGTCCGAAATGAGACTGTTCATATAACTCCGCTACCTGTTAAACACCGGTATACCGCAGGGCTTAAATCCTAGCATGAATTACATAAGTTTTGCCACCGAGTAATTTGATAACTTACCAATACCACTCAAAGGTTAAGCTTAAGTATTACCGTAAATTGCGAGTTATGACTCCGACTGAAACCGTTGAGTTGGCCTCGAGCGAAGAGCGATTCCAACAATGGTCAAGTTAACATAGTACAAACAATAAATAAACTAAGACTATTTAGAAGAAATTAATATGAAGTTATACCGACAAGATATTTCATTCTTAAATACAATCCTTGTTAAATGACCATCCGATTGACTTAATTGCCTGTTGAAAGAAATTGATGAAATCTGTTGTAGAATGTTATTAAATGATTAGTAATTAAGGATGTGGTTACGCCATATTAGCAGCAAAGTTAGCATGTAAACATTATGTCAGCCAAAAGTCCCACCCAACCTTAACTCCCCGGACTTAAAAAAAGGGCGGGACAATCGCACTCATATATAAATAAAGGAAGGTACCCAAATTTCAAGTATCTAAAAAAAATAGAATTAAGATTTTTTTTACGCTAAACGGATAACAATGACTCAAGTTAAGGTACTTTTCGGTTCTGCAAACATTGGTGCATACTCTGCTGAAGATCAACAGAAGGCTCTTAAGCTCCTCAAAGAATACGGAGTAAAGGATATTGATACTGCTAGATTATACGGAGACAGTGAAGAGAAGTTAAAAGCTCTTGGAGTCCCTTCTGAATTCACTATTCATACCAAGGCAAGTGCTTTCCAACCTCACTCTCTTTCTAAAGACAAGGTTCTTGAGTCTTCTCAGACTTCTCACGAATTGCTTGGAATTGACAAAGTTGAGACCTATTTCTTACACTCTCCCGATCCTGATACTCCTATTGCAGAGACTCTAGAGGCCATTGACCAGCTTTACAAGGAAGGAAAGTTTGAAAAGTTTGGACTCTCGAACTTCACCGTCGAGCAAGTCGCTGAGGTTTATAATACTGCCAAGGAGAAGGGATATGTTTTACCTACTGTTTTCCAAGGTAACTATAACCCAGTTGCCAGAAAGACTGAAGATGCTTTATTCCCATACTTGAGAGACCATGGTATCTCATTCTATGCCTATTCTCCATTGGCAGGTGGGTTTTTGGCTAGAACTCCACAACAAATTCAAGAAGGAAATCAAGGTCGTTTCGACAAGAGTACCCTTGTCGGTGGTATGTATCACAAGCTTTATAATAGACCTGCTTTGGTCAAGGCTTTGGATTCCTGGGCTGATATTTCAGAGTATTCTGGTATTTCGAAGTCTGATTTAGCTTATAGATGGGTTGCTTATAACTCAATCTTGAGTGGTAAACACCAAGATGGTATTATAATTGGTGCTAGAAACCCTACTCAATTGGAGGAAACTCTTAAAGCTCTGAAGGCTGGTCCTTTAGAAGATTCTGTTGCCAAGAAAATTGATGATATCTGGGAACTAGTTAAAGACGAGGCTCCTCTTGACAACTACAGCTACTAAGGGTATCGTATATAATTAAGATATTTTGAACAGAATAGAGTTTTTCTTTTTCTTTTTTTTTTTCTTTGATTCTTTTATTTTCTCACTAATAATCGTACCGGTTGTTAAATACGGAATACCCGAATACTGCACATTGAAATTTTAAATTTAAAAAGGTGCTACCTATTTAAGTTAAAGGTTAAATGTATGTTATTATTAATGTGGTTATAACAACGCAATTGACCAACTCGTGGAATAGGAATATCCATTAGGAGTTAAAGTTAAAGGCTATTGGTATTCGGATATTTCTTGCTCCAACGAAGCCCATATCTTCTCCCCTGACTCGTCATGTATAGCATCTATAATATGATGTTTGATAATTTCTTCTTTTCCCCATGGACTAACATATACATCTTTAGAAGTTAAAGACCAAGAAGAAATAAAGCTCTGTATAAGTACCATAAATAGGATCATATAAAAATTTCTCAAGTATAAATTTTTCAAATTTGCTGCTCTCTGGTAGGGGCTCAGGTCAAAGATATCCTGGATGGCAAGTAACGCTCAATACTCCAGAACTCAAATGTTTCTTTGACTACATAATGGATTCATAGATATTTATTGCCTTCGATTGGACATACGCAAAACACTTTCCAGTATCATCCCAATTAATCCCTCCTTTATACTTTGTAAACGCTTGACAAGAAGAACTGACCCACACCAGTATTATACTGAGATCGGGAGATTATTTGCGGTATTAATTACTAAATCATCCAGTAGATGCTGTAGAAGGTGTGGACCAACATTATTAATACCCAAGTGCAATTCATAGCCTTGTGCAGTTCTAGCTTCAGACGGACCTACCATGATGTCAGCATTATGAACAATACCATCTGGATGGATTTCAGATAATAAATATCTATCAACTCCTGATAAAATCGTCTGAAGTTTCGCAAAATCTAATAAAAATGAATCTAAGGCTATTGTTGGATATTATTTCTTGATGTTAGAAATGGGATCATCAATCTTTGATTGAGTTCTAGCTACTAGCCATACTTTGGCTTCTTTCATAGCCCCAAGTATCTACACACTTCATAACCAATTCCAGCTGATGCACCAGTAACAATAGAAATTCAGCCCTTCAAGTCTGGATAGTCCTTCTCTTTGAAGGATGGAATAGAGAGCCAACAATGATTTGGGAATTGAATATATTCTGCTTTATTCATTTTGATTAATGAAACTTCTATTGTTCAATTCACGCGCTTTAATATAAGTTTTTGATATCTATATACCAGTGATAGTTGCTAATTGCGACGAAAAATACAACTAGAACCACAGATAAGAACATAAATTTTCCATTTCTGACATATATTTCGAGTAATATGCTTCTAGTTCCTCAACATTAGCGATATAATTATTTAATATACCATGATTCTTTTACTTCTTAGTATTCATAGACCAGGCTCATTGCAATATGTAGAACTATGTGAAAAACATATATTAGTATTCTAGAGCATTACAAAACGAGATAAAATTACAAAGTAAATTTCGATAGAGCATGTTGCAGCTGATTCTGAACTGGCAGATAAGATTCCCAAAATAACTACCTCAGATGGTATATTTCGTACAGATGCAGCTTTACACCCTATTTCCGATAAGGTGTGAACAAAACAGGTACTTTATAAGCCAGGCGGAGTTTAAAAACCAATAAATAGATAATAAATGATACTGATAATTTATTTATAATAAGATGGTTCTCATATAATCTATTAATTAAATATGTTCTACGCTATTTACGATAAACCGTCAAAGGCATTTTAATGCACAATGGGAGTCCAGAGTTGAATTGACGGCAGCTTTTCGTAAGCCAGACGGGTCTACTTAAAAATTATTATGAAACCAAATAATTTACGAATATTTGAGTTGGAGTCATGGATATAGTTATTCATAATGTAACATAATATTGAAGTAAATATTTTTTCTTTTATTTTTATGTATATATTTTATACTCGGATTATGAAGCTAAAAATAAGAATTTGCATACGTACAAATACGGCACGACAACATTTTATCTATATAAATTTATACAATATATAGAGAGAATAATTTCAATATATGTTAGGAGTTAGAACGTATCATTTGCAGAAAATTGTCATATTATCGGAATAGTGAACTTAGTTCGGAATAGTGAGCTTTTAATTTTTAATGCGTCCATTTGAACTATACTTTTTACAGTCAAATCCTATTTTTCAGAATTGATTTTTTTCACCCCATTAAAATATCTTGGATCATATAACTAGATATAAAATATATAGATACAAAAGAATGGAAGTCAACCGCTGTGGAAGTATACCCAGCAAATCTAACCGTTAAGGTCAAGCCAAATTGGCTCGATACCTTAATGGCACTGAAACTGAAATATAAATATCTCGAAAGTATAAAATATTTATACAATAATGATTAATCCAGAATTTGACGTATTGATAATTGGAGGAGGTCCATCTGGACTTGCTACAGCAGCCCGATTGAAAGAAAGTACACCTAGTGCTCTATTCTCCGAAGTTGAGCATCAGAGGTTCCACTGGCTACGCAATAAACATATTAACCTGCTTAAACGAAGACCAAGTAACACTAACACCCTATCAAAAGATATATCAGTAAAGGTAATTGATGCGGTATCAGACAGATTCTTGGGACAATGGCGAAATCAATTCGAAAGTTGTCAGATTCCTTATCTTAGATCTCCAATGTTTTTCCACCCGGACCCTGCAGATGTTGATGGTATGATTGCATACGCATACAATACGGGAAGACAGAAAGAATTAAAGCATATATCTGGGGTAGTGGGAAAAGAATTTTCTAAGCACCAACAGAAAAGAAGAAGGAATAAAGGCAAGCCAATTGAAGTAAATGAGAGAGATGAAAAGGATTACTACCGGCCCTCCACAAAACTGTTTTGCGACTATTGTGATGATGTGGTTAGAAGATATAAACTTGAAGGATGTATCTCAAAAGAAGAATGCCAGCTAATTGAATATGACGAAGTCAACGAAGTATTCACAGTTAATACCGATATTACTACACATACGTGCCGTTATGTTGTTGTCGCATGTGGACTGATTGGGAACATTAATTACAATTTCAATCAATTCCCTATAGGTAGCTGTCATACAAATCATATATTCAGTAAGCAGATTGCTTTCCCACCAGAAAAGCCATACAATACAGTTATTGTAGTTGGGGGTGGATTAACTTCTGCGCAGATTTGTCATTGTCTGATCGAGCATAAAAAAGCTGCTAAGGTATATTATATTTGTCGTGGTCACTTAACAGTTAAGCATTTTGATTTCAACTTGGAATGGGTAACTAAATACAAGAATTATATGAAGTCAACATTTTGGATGCTGGATACTGATGAAGAGCGTTGGGAAATGATTCAAAAGGCTAGAGACGGAGGTTCAGTCAACCCCGAATACCACAAGCTCACATTAAATCATCAGAAAAATGGCAAACTTGAGTTGCTTACATTCACAACCATTGATTCAATGAATTGGGCAGACGGGCATTGGGAAAATGTTGTCTTGAAGAACTCTAAAACTGGAAATATAACAAAATTGTCCGAACCAATCGATTACATATATTATGCTACCGGCTCAACTCCAAATGTTAAAAAGATCGATTTCTTATCAAAGATTGTAGAAAAATATCCTATTGGAACAGTAAATGGGTATCCAAAACTTTCAGATGATTTAGAATGGAACCCACAACTACCTCTGTATGTTATTGGCAGATTAGCTTCGCTAAGAGTAGGTCCTGCGTCGGCAAATCTTGAAGGAGGAAGAGCAGGAGCCGAAAGAATTGCATCAAGTATCCAGTCCAAAAGAAATTTGAACCAAAAAGAGCCTTCTAATATAATGGAAGTACTTGAACATGGGTCAAACTGGTACGAAGTACTAGCACAGTAGTTGCAAAAGAAATACCGCCGATATCGGTCGGTAATACTTGCGGCGAATTATCATATTGATATATAAGACAATAACACAATTATTATAATTATTGTATATTTAAAAATAAAGATTACAATCTCTGATTAGCTACGCTTTTAATTTATCGGTATGTTGCTGGTCAAATATATCAACGACATGAGACTTGAATTTTCTTGCAGGAACTTTTTGTTCAAACAAAATATCTAGCTCGGCATAAGTTCTATCCTTAGGTTCTGGTAATCTGAAAAAAGCCCACACAGTGAATAATATAAGTAGTCCACCATAGAAGAAACCAGCTTTAGCTCCCCAATTCCATGATGAAGGATTTAACATATGTGGGATTAAAACTCCATTAATAATACCAACCACGTTGTATATGTTTCTTGCCACGACTATGGTTTTGGTTCTTAGCTTATTTGAAGACACCTCAGAAACAATAGAATATGCGACAGTTCCGAGTGTTGCATCATATATAAATGTTTGCACAAGTAAAATTGTAGCAATCGCCCACATAATACCATTATTAGAGGATGATCCTAAGCTGAGAAAACCAGTTAACATCAATGTAATATCAATAATAATAAGGCCATACAAATACAAGGTTCGTCGACCAATGTTCTTTATTAAAAACCATGAAAATAGAGTTCCTATTATTCCTAATGTATATTGACCGATTGCCATATTAAATGAATTGGAACTTGAAAGCCCAGCTTGCTCAAAGAAATAAGTAGAGTATCCTTGTAAAGCAGAAGCAACTACCTGAATTGTCCATGCCAAACTTGCAATTTCAGTTCTTCTCAAATCTGTAGACTTGAAACAGTCTAAAAATGTAGTACCAGTAGAAGCGGATTTTTCAAGTTCGTTAGTATGAACCATCATGGCCACAGTACGCTCGAGATCGAGCTCGGATCTATTTATGGTCAATCGCTTCAAGGCTTTGACTGCATCTACCTGGCGGTTCTTACGCACTAACCACCAAGGAGATTCTGGAGCGAAGTAAACACCAATCAAAATAGGAAGCGGCCATATCCACTGGAGAGCAAATGGGATTCGATAAGACCACTGATCGTTTCTAGACAAAAGACCTCTTAGCACACAAGTAGCAATGAGCTGCCCAATAACCCAACAGACGTTTACGTAAGTAGTTAGATATGCCCGCAGAGTAACAGGACAGACTTCTGCAGCATATGTGGTAGTTAAGGTTTGGAATACACCCCAAGGGATGCCCATGAGGATCTCACCTGCTTGAAGAGCTTGGATATTTGGAGCAAAAAATGGAATAAAAATCAATGCGGTGATAGACGCGAGTGCAATCATCATAGTTTTTCTATAACCAAAAGCTTCAGAAGTATAACCATTAATCACCAAACCAATAATTTCACCAACAGCTGCACCATTTGATAGTCCAGATTGCCAAGCAGCTGACACTAGATAGCTGTTATCGCTGGTTAAATGGCCATATTTTTTATTGAAAGCAGGATATGCATAGAAATTGCTTAACAAGACAATATCATAGCCTTCCATAATAATAGCAGTAGATAGTAAAATAGACCATCCTATAGCTTTTCTGTAGATCTTAATGGCTTCTTGTAGCGTCATTGAATGCTCCTCTTCAGTTGCTCTTTTAGCATCTTCGAAAAGTGTACTTTCATTATGAGTCATGTCTTCTTTCTCAGAAACCTCCACCTTGTCGGCGGGGCTGTTGCTGTATTCTAAGTATGTTATCATATTAAAATGTCTGGTATTTTATTAATATCCTGTGGTAAGAACACATTTACAACTGTGGGACATACACAACTGTGGGGTCTTGTTACTTTAAATATATGCGGGGAAAGACTTGAATACTGTAGAAAAAAGTATTTTACCAGACGGAGTGGGGTAGCCGTCAAGACATTTACGAAACGCTATTACTATAAAAAATTTAGTAAATAATAGACAGATCCTACCTAGTATTGAATGAGAAATATCATTCTCAATCATTAACATCAGAGTAGTTCGAGGTATCGGGAATACTATAGGGAATTCTCCTGCATAAATGTCGGGAATACTCTGTTTTTAGAAAATACCCCGCTGCCTACATTACTTAGATACACACCGATATGTCGGAAGTAAAAAGTTAATCCGTCAAATGAACGAAAGAAAATCAGTCCCTAGGTCAAATAATAGGATTGTTATTCTCCGAGTTATGAAATTTTTGTGATATATTTTTATTTATAAAGACTAGACATCCCACCTATCTTTCAACCTCTAAGACGAATGAATTGGCCCCTCGTAGTTGGCCCCTCGTAGATAGCCAACCAGATACAAGCAATTGTTAACAAAGCTTCCTAACCCGCAGAAATAATTGTTCCTGTGTCTCTTGTTATGACTGACAAAAGATGTTGAATTATACACTATAATTATTTCTCTTGACTGGAAAAAACTACTCCTATCTTACCCTTCATTTCACAATGAGTCATTGAAATAAGATATGATTCTGGTAAAAAAAGTTTTTTACAATGTATTCTTGTTCTTGTTGTCAGATCCTACGACGCTTCATAAAATTATTTTTAAACATCCCAAGCGAATTTTGTATGGTACAGCACTGTACATAAAAGACGCAGGTCTAGTTCTGTGCCTTTATGTAATATGAAAAGATGATGTACATTGTAGTTAAACCACTGCCATGATATAAAAGAAAAATATCTTATCTGATAAAGAGCTCTTCGTGAACCACTGATTTACTATTTAGCTCGAGTTTTTTCTCTCTATCTAACAATGTTGAGCTTATATAGTAGTCTAAATAAACCAATAGATTGTATTTAATGACATCAACTGTGAAAGAAATGTTCCATCTAAGATATACACTCCTCCCACTCCCCCCTAGAGATTTGGTGTCAGACGCAAAGAAGGCAACCTAAACCAGCTATGACATAACATCTCTGCTCCGCAGTCGGCCAGTGGAACCGAGCCGCTACCTAATTTCGACTAAACTCAACCAATGTCCAATTCAAGCAAGAAGAAACGGCGGCATGGTTGTAGATAGCTTGAGTTTAGCATGTCACTAAGTTCAGGTTGTATTTTTTCCTTCCTGTTGTTGATCTCGCGATAATAAACAATGGGTAGTGATAATTATGAAGATTATACTCCTCCTGATTTATCTACCTATTCAGTCACAAGGATCCATCAAAATGCTTGTGACCAATGCTCTTCTATGAAACAAAAAGTAAGTTAAACTACCAATAAGGTTATAATTTCCAAGTATTAACGCCAGTGCGATCGTTGTTACCCGTGTATAAGATGCAAATCAAAGGGTCTTAATTGTTCTTTCAAAAGATTGGTGAAGAAAAAAGGTCCTCGTCCTGGTTTGTAAGTTTTTTTTTTTTTTTTTTTTGAATAACCAGTTTCAACGACTTCTAACATCAGTAAACACAAGAAAGCTTTACGTTCAGATAATTACCAAGCATCTCAAACCTCCGACGATGCATCAAATTCACCAACAGAAGTTCGTAACGAACCGGCCCACCGGACACAAACCACCAATAAATTTCTAGGCATGTTCAACTCTATCAACCCAGAACCAGTTAAAATTAGCAGCCATGGCAATAATAGCATCAATAATGCTACTCATATTAATAATGTAAATAATTCAGCAACTCATTCATATCATGCTGAAGTAGCTGCCCAATCGGCTCCAAATACCGAGCCCATTCGGCATCGCGCTTTCTGGCCTGCAGAATTGAGCCACGAAGTACTTCTTGAGTTGATCAACATTTATTTCGAAAGACTATACACCACACTTCCTATAGTAGATCGATCCATTGTAGATCGGATTAATAATAGGGAATATGAAATAAACCTTCAGTTTGCTGCTATGGTATTAGCCCAGTGTGCATTTGCTCTTATTCAACCGGTAAAATTACAAGAAGCTGACAATTTGGTGAGATGGAGAAAAGATTCTATCAAACTTTTGAATCTATCTATAAGGATCCGCAGTGAAATAACAACTGAGGAGCTAACTATGGATATTTGTATTGCAAACTTCTTCCTATTTGGTTGTTTCTTTGGTCTGAACAAGCATAACGCTGCATGGTTAAGACTTCAAGAAGCAGTTACTATTGGTGAAATGCTTGGACTATCCGATAGCACTAAATATCAAGGAATAGATGAAGAGACTTTTGATAGAAGATTATCTCTTTATCGTGCTTTGGTTGTAACAGAAAGGGCTTATGCGATCCAACGTGGCCATGATATATCATTCCGAGGAGAACCATTAAAGATTTTGAAATCAATAGAATCTACAATTAGACCAAATGCTATCTCTGAACTATATGGTCCAATAAAAAGCGATGGGGTAGAATTGGATGGGTCATCATCTAATCCATTAAATAATGATTCGAGCAGCTACCAGTTGATTTCATTTTTAGAAGCTGATTTGGATTATAATTGGCAAGATTTACAACTCGATATGGAAATGAACGATAGATACAGCTCATCCCCTTCTAACAGGAGTTATAGTGAAGCTAGTATGGGTGCTCTTTCTGTTCTATTCAATGTATTTAATAAGATTGATGAAAAGATCATCAATTGTATTAACCTCAAGTGTGGACTATCGACCAATGGAACGTGTCTTTTAACAGCTGATAAAGTTGCTGACTTGCATCGGGTTCTAGACGAAGCATCCTTACTAGTGGATCAATCTCCTAATTCTGCTTTTGATATTGATATCTCGAATGATGGTGTGAGCCCAAATACAAATATTTCTGATAGCAGTCGCGCTGATATAAAAATAACTCAGATGTGGCTTCATAATAGGATATGGTACATGTCTTATCGCCATCGTCTCGTTTCCGAATCATCTGTATACCGGGAACTCCGACCTCGCTACTATTATGATATTGCTAAAGAAACTATAGAATTAGTCGATATACTAATGCTGTCAAGTTTAGAGCACCATGGTGTTGGCATTATAGAAAAGCTTTATGATATAGCTTCAACTCTTATGCTGATGGCCAAGGTTCTACCTCTTCGCGATTCAAATCTGTCCTATATAGGAACCTCCTTTGGATCTATGAACTCGGTATCCAATTCGCATGTTTCGGAGCTGTTGCATCGATATGTGGTGGTATTCTCATCGTTTAGGAATGGCACGCATCCTTACTCATTGCCATTCTTACAGTCGTTGGCACGCTATTTAGCTGAAAATGATAAGCAAGCCCTATGAATAAAATGGCCCTATTCAGAAATGCTCTCTATTTATAATAATTCTTTGAATATGTACACTATTATACCATGTAATCTATTCCTAATATAATTCTTCAATATATAAAAATAAAACATTAATGCATAGAGAGATGATCTTCAATTAGGCTGTTATCTTATCAAATAATCTGCACATGCAGGATAACCGCCCGATTGAAAAGACGCTTATCTTAGCCGAGTAAAACTTGCTTTCTAAAAAACTATAATTATCATCATTCTCAATGAAACTTTCAGAGAAAACACAAGAGGTTAAAAGCCTGTATGACAATTATGTTGCTGGAGGATTCTCTGTTCTACCAGTAGCGTTTGTTAAGACCCAGGGAAGCAAGTTGTGGGATGTAGACGGAAAAGAATATATTGATTTCCTTTCAATGTTCGCAGTCGCAAATATGGGTCACTCACATTCTAAAATCGTCAATGCTGCTGTTAAAGCATTGAATGAGCAAGCACTTGTTAATTCATCATGCTTTAGTCCTTCTTATGGACGTATGTGTAAAAAGATATCAGAAGTGTTTGGGTATGACAAATTTGTTGCTATGACTAGTGGTGCAGAAGCTGCTGACAGTGCTGTCAAAATAGCAAGAAAATGGGGATACACAGTTAAAAGAATCAAACCTGGAGAAGCTATTGTATTGACTGCAACTTCTTGTTATCATGGTGTCACTATTTCAACACATTCCTTAGCTGCTACAAAGAGTCAACATTTCGGACCTTATGTTCCGCTGTCTGGTCCTAACACACCCAGTGGAGTAACAGTACAATATGGTGTGATTGAAGATTTGCAATTGGCCCTGGAAAAAGATGGGAATCAAATAGCTGCTTTCATGGTTGAACCAATTGAAGGATCTGCTGGTGTTGTTACTCCCCCTGAAGGTTACTTGAAGCAGGCTTACAATCTTTGTAAGAAGCATAATGTCCTGTTTATTGCTGATGAAGTCCAAACTGGTTTAGGAAGAGCTGGTTATAAACTTTGCTCATTCAAGGATGGAATTAAACCTGATTTAGTTATTCTAGGTAAAGCCATTTCTGGTGGTGTAGCTCCTTTATCAGGTGTAATGGGTGATAAGCAAATCATGGATATCATTGATATTAATGAAATTGGTTCAACTATGGCTGGCTGTCCACCTGCAACCGAAGCAGCAGTTGCAGCGCTAGAGGTTCTTATAGAAGAGGACTTGTGTCAGAAATCCTTAGATAAGGGTAAACTTTTAATTAATGCTCTCGAAAAAGAAAATCCTCCTCATTTATTAGGATTTGATGGCAGTGGCCTGTTTAGATCTATCTTAATTGATGTTAAACCAAAAGTAAACGGACAACGAATAGCAGCATTATGCGTGCAACGAGGATTGTTCTGTAAGGCAACATCTAAAGGTGATAGGATCCGATTATGCCCTGCATTAAATATTCCTGATGATGAGCTTCTTAAGGGTGTTCAGATACTCTGCCAAAGTCTACGTGATGTAGAGAATATACCTTATATACCTGGCGAAGATATAGATAATATTTGATTTCCTGCCAATATATGTATATATAACATTATATCTAAGTTATTTTTGCCATAAGCTACCACTGAATTCATGTGCTTTAACTTCTAACTTGTTGTAAGGTGTTGTAGGATACACTCTGGTAGAAATAGCAGTTCGGTCATTAGCAATGAGCTCTAAAACGCTATTATCATATAGGATGTGAAGATGTAGTATCTCCAAGACTTCGATATCATCGGACTTTGTATAAAATAAGGTATGTGGAGCTCTTTCATCATGCTTATTTGCTGAAATCTTTGTTGATAGTGATCTATCAATAAAGATTTCCTCTTCAAGTGGATTGAAACTTATCTGCAGCAGTTCGCCATAGTCGTTGGATAGTGTTATAGAAATTTTCTCGGTGATAGTAAATACAATTTCAGACTCCCATGTATTTGTGCTGATCGAAACCACAGATAATGATGTTGAAGTAATAGATTTCTTAGTAGAAGCAGCAGCATTTCTCAAATTGGCCAGTTTCGACCAAAACTTTTGTTCAAGGGTAAAAACCTGATGAGTGCCATCACTATTACCTATAAGGTATATAGAATCAATTGTATCTAGACTAGACTGTAAAGTTCTAGTCACATTTTTAATTGTTTGAATGCCAAGTTCACGAGGGAAACTCAAACATCCGCTCCAACCTTGCTTGTGTCTCAGTTCAGTTGAAACATCTTCATCTAACCAGCCATGAACAACTAGCTTATTATCCACGGGATCCCAGAATGAATTACAAGCATATGCATTTCCATGATCTAAAACACCGCCAAATTTGTAGTCCAAACTGACTGGGCATTCTTCTGACTTCTCGGACTTTTTGAACTGCCCAGCATACCAAACTGACTGTCTGTTTGGTCTATCAGGATATTCATGGCCACCTTCAGCGCCCATAAAGCAAACTTCAAATGGGATATTCTCAGAGTCAAGAGTAGCGAAATTGACCACTTCCCAGTTCATTCCGTAATCTACCGACCATTTTGCGGTTTTTCCAGATCTGTAGTTCTGTGGGAATTTTGATATTGTGCCAAGGTAGTTCCAGTCACACAACTGCTTTCCAATTGCATATAAAAATATTGCTGGATTTCTCAGTCCATCTTCAACAATGCCTCCTGATAGGACTCCATAGAGATTTGTGTCTGAACTGATAATATTATTAAGAGATGTCCATTTAGCAACATATGGATCTCTCCATCCAGTAACATATTGATGTGGTGCAGACGGTAAAATAGGGTTCAGAGATGACTTTTTCCAGTGTACACCATCATCACTAGTAGCAATACTTAACGATTCACTACCTAAACTATAAGGAATCTTATAAGATATTGGTAATTCATTTACTGATGTGTAAAAGGCTGTAAGTTGATTGTCAGCTTCACCTTGAACCATACAGCCAGTAAAAATGCCATTCTTGTCGTACTCCTTACAAGGTCTTATAACCGCAGTATCATCAGTAATCCAATCTATTCCATTTTTTGAAACAGCATGTCCCCATGACATATTACCCCAATCATTTCCATCAGGATTGAGTTGAAAATATACATGGTATAATTCTGTCCTGGAGTCGTAGAAAGGAGCGCAAGGGTCGTTCATCCATCCTTTAACAGCCTGGACGTGAACAGCAGGTCGCCATTTATCAAATAACTCAGAGATATCGCTTGTATCTAAAAATTCATTATTTGCTTCTAAATCTTTCGTAGGCAGGAATTCTGCTGGTGTTCTGCTCAAAACTTCGGTCAACATCTGTGACAATAAAAGTGTGAGGATAAAGACGAAAAAGACGTTTAATGCATCCATATAAGCATGAACAAGCCCGACATAATTGTTTTTTCTGTTAGTCCATCGTTAATTCCGATAGTTGTAATACCGGACCGACTAATTACAGAGAATAAATATTATGTGTAGGTTTAATTAATTTCAGGAGTAAAGCCGATGTAGATAAAAGTATTCCCGCTAATGTGTGGAGAAAGAATATGGAATTACCCGTAAAGATGGGAACCCTATGTTCATAAGCAGGTAAAATTGCATCAACCAGCCATTTGACGTACCGTTCAGCCGGAGAAGACTGTGCTCTTTTTCCGTCAGTGTATCCGATATAGCAAGACCGGCTAATTTAATTAAATATAGAAATCCAAAATATCTACATATAAATTGTCTTATATACGATATTTAATATGTACCCGGTGGAGTTTGTAAAGATCCGAAAATAGTTCAGATGAATAAATAGAGCAGTTACCATTACGCACAGCGGAAATTTCAATAAATTTCCGTCAAGTTATTGGGTCGAACGGATTATCTCCTTCGTAGATCCCCGGTAATTGAATGCTAAGAAATTTATCTATATTAGCAAGATCGTTAATTTCGTGAGGGCCTAATGATAGCAGCGAGTTTTGATTGGTTGCAACAGTAGTTTCGTTTGCAGTAGTAGAGATAGATTTGGAACTATCTTGAGTCTCTTGATATAGCTTCCATCCAATAAGTGCTCCTCGACAGTTGCGAGCAAATATTTTCAGGTAATAAAACAGATTGTTAAGTGTAGCTATTTCCAGGAGTATAGATGGGTCTTCACTAGACCCATGGTCTTTTTCTGAGGCAATCTTTAACTTGCGGTTAAGGACCGTGATATTCATAGTGAGGAAGTATTCAAAGGTCGGCAAAATCTTGGTAGACGAGAACTGAGATATGTATTTGGCACATAAATTTTGGGTAAGAATAGCCACGGCATGGGCGTTATTAAAATTGAGATGAAGGAGCATGCCAACTCGTGGGTCTAGAGCTAAAATGATACCACATACAGAAACGAATGCTAGATAGAAATTGGTTGCATGAGGAAGAAGTTGGATATCTTTCACATGATTAATATCTGTGAATTGGTTTAACTGCATATAATCGGGTAATGTCTCGTATAGTTCGTTCAGCTCTTTTACAATAGATACCAGGAACTCAGTTCTGGTAACAGGTTCTAGCTTTGTAAAAGTCCTATCGTTTGCATTTCGTATTAGTTTGTTAGCGATTCGGTTGAGTCGATATAATGTATTAAAAGTGGATATTGATCTGGATGGCTGCGATATCCATGGAATATCTGGGTTGATAGTCGGCCATCTCCACAAGTCCCACTCGTCATGGTCAACATCGCTTTCAAGGAAATTTAAGTATTGCATCTGTTCGACTTGAGGAATCCTTCCAGTTCGGCCCGATATAATGGTATCCAAAACACAACAGCATTTCCATGTTCGAATAGCTTCGGTGTCATCAGACTTGTGGGATAAGTGGATCTTGAGTTCCATTGCAATTCTTAATCCATTACCCACAACTATCCACGCTTTGTCCCAGTAACCTTCACCAAGAAAATAGAGTGCATGGAGCAATAGTGCTTGGACACCCTGAATAGTATGCTCACATTCTAGAGTGCATTCCATGAGATCATATATATCTCCAGATATATCTAGGCGGTGTGCTTTGGGTTTTGTGGATGAATTATGATGCGTACTAATAAGTAACACAGTCCAGTACAAACAACCCAGAGAGGTTCTATTCGCAGGACAACTTGTTACCGAAAATTGCGTCAACTTACGCTTGTCAACCATAGGGAATGTGCTGTTAATAAAACAGAAAAATAAATCCAATAAATCTATTACTGGTGTATCAGAGATTATTTCTTTCCATTTGTCAAATTTGAAGGTAGATGTTGTAAGATGGAAGTTACTCATTTTACCTACTAGAATATCTTCTAGTCCGCTACTGGGTCCAAGGTATTCCAATATCTTGCTATCAGAATGATCTGCAAGTTTCCAATCTTCTTCATCATTTGAGAATAAATCATGGGTGTCAGTATCTGGTATCTCCACTTTCTGGGTATCTGGTTGAGATTCTGGCGATTTTTTTTTGATTGTGACAGGAACAGCAGCAGACTCTTCGATGAACTGATCCAATTTAGCCAGCAGCAACTGGACGGTATCTTGGTCTAAACCAGATGACTTAAATGACACCTCGAGCAGCTGCTTCATTTGCTTGTTAGCCTTTTCAAGACTATGGAGATATCCGGTTGGGAATCCCCTCTTTTTCTGTGGTGTGTAGACACATTCTGCGTTAGAAATCTCACAACCTCTACAAGGTGATCCGCCATCGCACTTGGCCTTTTTCGTCCTGCAATTATCACATGCTTGCGAGTTTCGTTTATGCTTTACTTTAGTTATCTGATTGGATCCTTTTTTCTTTACTGAAGACATTGCCAAATACTAAAGTAAATATGAAGGGGAAAGAATTTAATATTCAACCTTTACACAGATAAATTCCGCCCGTCGACCCCGCATAAGGCATATAAACATATATAACGTTACATGTAACTAACTTAACCGTAGCTGTGCTTGGGTGCTGTTGGTGACTCCCAATAACTCTATTTAGAAAAAGTGTAACTTATTATTACTGTTACTCTTGACAATGCTGCTTTTTTCACAATAACAAAATAAAAGGCTGCTCAGTTGGTTCTGTTTGATATAGATGTTATATTGCTTCTTTCTATTTATAACATCATAGAGTGTGAAAAGTTTTGGCATTGTATATATTCTATATAAATGCTTACATGAGGATCAATCTTAAGTAACTTTAGAGTCCTCACTAACTAGCAATATAAACTGCTTATTGAAGTGCTTCTTACTGTTACTCTGTCGGCAAATGCTTTTACCGAGATGCGTCTCAAAGCCACATACAGTATTGACAGTGAAAATTCTTTCTCGAGATAAAATTAAAAGAAGCTTTCTAAGTAAAAGCAGGTCTATTGATATAAAAGCGGGGTTCATAATTTTATTATTTATTTTTGATTCATAATTAGCTGTAACGGTAACATGTGTAAGTGTAAGTTATGGACGTTGATATGTCAACCTATTCTTTACATAGTGGTATGTAGAGATGCCCTATAAGCAACCCATAGATTTTTAAAATATAGAGAATTTTTAGATAAAATAATATTTGATGAAATAAATTATATAAATAGGGTAGTAGATATGTCTGATTGTTGGGTTATATTTAATCTGCTTGTAGCAATACCTTAATGGCTTGTGCTTTGGCAGCATTAGAAAATACATTATAAGCCTCTTCAATCTCAGACAACTTGAACTTATGAGTAACCAAGCCTTCAGGCTGAAGCTTTTTGCTGGCAACATTGTTCAATAACAATCTAGTTGTATTTGCTGAGACTAAACCAGTACTGATAGAAATATTTTTAATCCACAAGTCTTGAAGGGCTAAATCTACCTTAGTTCCATGAACACCAACATTGGCAATACGACCACCAGGGGCAATAATTTGTTGACACAGCTCAAAAGTTGCTGGAACACCAACACACTCAATGGCAGCATCGACACCTGGTTTAAGTTTTTGCTTATCGGGAGCATCACCTTGAATAGAAACACTAAGGTTATTAATTTCTTCAACGGCATTAACCTTTGAAGGGTTGACAGTATAAGTAGCACCTAGTTTTTTGGCAGCTTCCAATCGGACATCATCATTGTCTACAACAATAATATTGGCAGGTGTGAAGAATTGAGCAGTCAAAAGAACTGCAAGACCAACGGGACCCGCACCGACAATAGCAACATTATCACCAGGCTTGATCTGGGCAGAGAGCACTCCTACTTCGTAACCAGTAGGCAAGGCATCGCTAAGACAAAGAATGGATTCGTCGGAAATGTGTTCTGGTACAGAATATAATGAGTTATCAGCATATGGAATTCTCACATATTCAGCTTGAGTTCCATCGATTTCATTACCTAGTAACCAACCACCAGAAGTACAATGGGCTTGAAGATTTTTTTGGCAATAGACACAAGATCCACAAGCAGTAATACAGGATATCAATACTCGGTCGTCCTTTTTAAAAGAACTAACAGCAGATCCCACTGAATCAATATATCCAACACCTTCATGGCCCAAAATTCGACCCTTTTTAATTTCAGGTACGTCTCCTTTTAAGATATGCAAATCGGTTCCACAAATGGTGGTTGCACTGATTCGTACAATTGCATCAGTTGGTTTCAAGATCTGGGGTTTTGGAACATTGGTCCATGCTTTAAGGCTGGGACCATTATACACTAATGCTTTCATGATATTTTTAGCAGATTTAATTGATGACATTAGCAATAGGAGAACTCAGGTATTTATAATTGTTATTGGTGTGATAGTTTGACGCAAAAAGTTAGTAAGTGGCTAACGGTAGTACTAAACAAAGAACAAGGCGCTAGATGCTCTCTTTATATTAGTTGGAAATTCCCCTTTTCGTATCTGACAACCCTTCCTATCAATAACCGGTTGCGGCATCCAAGTCACAATATTTACAGAATCAATAGACCTGATCCAACCTACTGACCATGTGGCTAAGGATATAATGCAGGTGTAAGCTCACTTCAGCTGTGTTTAAGCGGTGCCGGCTTTATGTACAATATGTAGGAGTGTCAAAAAAATGTTCGGAAGTAGGCTGAATACACTTGTAACTGGTCAAGTTAGTAACTGTAAGCCCGACAGAGTGACATAAGCAAGCTTATTATTAAGCTTTCGTTAATTCCGTTAATGAAATTATGCTTTATTTAAGATTAAATGATTGACCTTTATTTTGATGATATTTTCCTATGCCTTATTATTATTATTATTATTTATTATTATTTATTATTATTGGCATCATTACAGTTTCTTAATTTTTTCCCGAGACTGAAAAATGGGTTCTGGCTGCCAAATCCGGCCGCATCTCATGATTGTGGCACGGTTACATGGGACAGGACGCCTTTTTTCTGCCGCATGAGGTTAATGCGTAGTGTCCTTCTACATTTTTTTTCTATGGTCTGACAAAAATTCGGATAAACGGTATCAATAGGTTAGTAGATTTACACTGAGTATTTTTATGATCTGATGATGACTCTGTCAATTAACTATGAGTTGTATAGAGGCATATACCTGTTGATCAGATGCTAGCGTCTG
Organism: Sugiyamaella mastotermitis; assembly: GCA_030572735.1. Lineage (NCBI taxonomy): Eukaryota > Fungi > Ascomycota > Dipodascomycetes > Dipodascales > Trichomonascaceae > Sugiyamaella > Sugiyamaella mastotermitis. Next base: position 24,526 of record JAJMBN010000071.1, read on the forward strand.
GAATCACTTAGACTCGACTTTGTATTTTAATCAATCTTACTGATCTTAAAGTTTGGCCCAAGTTATTCTAAGCATCTTCTAATATTGACCTTTTCTATAATTAAACAAGAAAGAAATTGTAGCCTATTTATTAGATATATCCGATATTTTCTTCATCATTGAGATAATTTCCAATGTGGAAATATACCTTTTAGCAGTGTACGGAATCAATGGATAAAGCGGCAGACTCTGCATCTTTCTTATCGGGCTGCTTTGTATGATAAGCGAACTACGTATATGTTTAGCTATCGCGTTACATCAGCCCATCTCCACGATCTGAGTCCATATGCATATATAAATACCTGGGGTAGTGACAATAACAGATCTTTTCTTTTCTAGATGCTATTTTTGTATATTGAAATTGCTATAGACTTCGATGTTCTAACATCTTGGCTGCTTAGAGGTTTAGATTTACACTGTCATTCATGCTGTTACACCACCGTCTGTTGTTAGTAAACTATTAAACGGAAATAAAAATACCCTAAACATACCAACTAACAAAATTTGTCCTGTTGTAAAAGTAGATGCTTTGGAACCCAAGTAGATAATAGCTCCGTTCAGTTCATGAGGTTCTCCCAACCGCTTCATTACGGCATGATTCTTATTAGCTATATATGCAGGCCCCTCTTGAACAACCATAGTAGTTCTCATATATCCAGGGCTTATAGCATTGACTCGGATATTAAATTCTGCCAATTCTTTTGCTAGAGGTTTAACTAGACCATTGAGAGCCCCTTTGGTCATAGCATATACTGGGAAATCTACTGCGCGGCATGTAAGATGAGCTGCTATAGATGATATGAGGATAATGCTACCTGATTTAGCTTCCTTCATATATTTAAGGCATGCTCTTATAACCCTTAAAACTCCATACACGTTAATTTCAAACATATGTTCTGTTTGTTCTTGATCAGTATGAGAAAAGTCTCCATAGATTAAAATCCCTGCTGCAGGCACAACAATGTCGATTCGCTTGTATTTCTCATAGATCTTATCGATTACATCGCCAATTACATCAGTAGCAACATTAGCCTTGTACAAACTAATCTTACCTTCTTCCTGCAATTCGATCAGATGTTGTGAAGGAGCAGTAGAGTTGTATATAGCAGCAACCAGGCTACCTGCCTCTACGAGCCCGATGACCATCTGTTCACCTAAGCCCCCAGAGGCCCCAGTGACCACCGAAACTTGCCCTACAAGAGAAAATATATTTGCCATTGTCAAATATTAATACATGGGTTATAATTTGGCATATTTTATAATATATTTATAATTAATGATAGAATGAGGAGAAGTTTCCTTTTTTGGTTGTTGATGATCAAAACGTCCGGCTCAGATTTTCCGCGCCAGTTTCCCCAGTTTCCCCAGTTTTTACTAACATATTATTAACTTGACAACTACAGTAGTCATTCACTGACAAACATCCTAAGTAATAGTAGTAGTAGTAGTAGTAGTAGTAGTAGTAGTAATGGCTTACAAATAACCGTATCAGGAGTTAATTAGTAGTTTAGCGTGACTTATAAAATCAATGAATTATCGCTTTTCAAAAAAATATTAGATATGGGTATTTATTGACTTAACTAGAAACTAAACTAAACTTACTCGATCTTCTCCTCGGCATCTTCCTTAGGAAGTCTGTGAGCACCAGGCATAAAGATAGGCTTGATGCTGAAGTAGACAGTTTCAGGATTGGCAAGACCAGCAAACATGTTGTACCAAGACAAGAAAGCAGACATAAGTCCAAGAGCACCACCAGCTCTGGTACAAGCAGTGCTACCAGTAAAGTAAGCAATAGCAAGGACAAGAAGAGCACTGTCAATAGTCAAGAACATTCCAAAGAAACCGACAGTAGATCTGATAGTACAGCACATCATCAAGAAAGAGAAGATGAACCAACCAAGTAAGTAGAGACCAATAGCATTGTTGAGCTCTTGAGGGTCCTCATAAGCAGCAGTAACACCAAAGCTTGGAATTAAAATGGCAGCAAATGAAGCCCAGAAACCACCATACGATGCAAATACAGTGGCACCAAAGGTGTTTTCAAAAGCAAACTCCCACATACCAGCAAGAACCATAATAACACCACCATAGAACATACAAGCACCAACAACAATGTTAGGGGTGGCAACACTTCTAGCACCAACATTAATCATAGACAACAAGAAAGTACAGAAAGCATAAGCAGCTAAACCCATTGGAGCAGGATTAGCAAACTTTCTAGTAGGAGCAGGTCGGAATTGAGGGTTGAAGTTACCACCGAAAGCTTCAACAAACTCTTGCTTCTTGATCTTGGTCTCACCAATGTGTAAGAACTCATTGTTGTAACCAGAGGTCTTAATCTTGGCAATCAAGTCACAGTTGTCTTCTTGAGATGAAGCAGTCTCAAAGATAGTGGTTCCTTCTAATCCTTTCATTTTAGTATTTGGCTGTCTTAAGTCAATATTACTCACACTCAACAATTAAGTGAAATTGGGCCCCTATATATACACAATAAGAATAGGAGCAAGTCGCAAGGTACTTGTGTTGGACTTGTTCAACATGTTTTGAGATAAGAGAAAGATCTACTTCAGACATGAGAAGGTCATAATTATGTCTTTTATTGCTGGTATGTATGAGTTACCCCTCATCCATAACCTTAGCACATGGATATACAGCTTTCATGTCAGCACGAAATTGTCCTAATTTAGAAATATTTCGTTAATATTGGTTATACAGTATCTACCGTTTCATCACCTACGGCCCCTGTAGATGATAATAATTTGTATGGACGTTATATCTATAATGAAATAATTTCAACTCTGATCCTTACCTTATCGGGTCGATTTCTATATATTTGAGGGTAATATATCACTATAATTTTTATTAGTTATAGCTTAAAGATGGCCCTTACCTCTGTAGCTCGCAGCATATTACGAATATCTTATAGAGCCGTCTGCTAATCTATTACTTTTTTATTGCTGCTATAAGTTACAGTAAAGTTAACTTAACTTACAGGTACACCTTTGCGTCTGGCAATTTATCATTTATTTCCTTGTCAAATTGTCTGTAGCCGAATTTATTACGAAGATATGATGCTATTTTTGACTAATAGTTCCAAGGGTCTTTGAAAGTCATAAAACGTTTTGGATGATCTTTGACTAACTAGACCACTACACTGAAATAACGACTACAATAGTAATCAATAGTAATTATTTTGTCTTGGAAACATCTATCAGCACATATCACTCACTAACCTATTTTCAGATTAGTGGGGTTGCCAAATAATCCTGCCAGCTTAGATTACTCGAAGGTGGTGCACCAGCATTCAATACGATTGCTAGCTCGAAGACAATTATTTACCAGACGTCCTGTCGCCGGGTATAAGTTATAGCTGTTTATGTTCAATATATCTGTCGCTAGATCCACATTTTTTATTAGTGGTTACAGACTTACGCTTGACTGTACCAAGTTATCCCGGGTAGTTGTATTTTATGTTTGTTGTTACTTTGTGTCGAAGTGAGACACCATGTACTGCAACTTTCTGCGAACTTGCTGGGTAAGTAACGTGGTTAGCTTGGTTAGCGTGGTCGGTACACAGTGAGCTAAGTTATTAGGGACTTAAATTGCTTGTACCTCTAGAAGTGGCTTACATCTCTTCTCTCTATACATGCTGTACACCAGATGGTGGTTGTTTAAATTTTGTTAACTAATGTTTAGCCGACTAATGCACTGGTAAAATGTTGAATTTGCTGTCAAGGTAACATATCCTACTTATCAAAGATTTGACAAAGGACTTTGATTTGAAAATAATTTTTGTATTTCGATCTTCACATTCGAAAAGCGATCCAATGAAACCTCAAACTTGATCCAACTGGAAAGGGGCTATAGTACTGTTTGTAGGGGATCTGCTCTATAATTTTCCGAAAATAGCTACCAGTAGGGTAGTTAAACTATAGGATTTATGCAGATTGAGGTTTCGAAAAGTCAGTTAACCAACACTTAGTAAAAGAATTGTAGTTATTTATTTATTTTTTTCATATGTAGCTTTTGTTAACTCTTGACTAAGCTACTCACAGAAAGTGGGCTCTGAAGCATTAGCTGATGTATGACATTTCACACCGGCCAAAGCTAACCTTATACAGTTCTGTCAATGAAATGTTCAGTGCGTTAGGTTTCAGATGGATAAATTTCAATCCATAAACCTGATTACAGTAATAGGAATTTTTCTTACAATACAAATTTAATGATCAGAATCGTAATATTATTAATCATAGTGCTTATGAATTTAACTTAATTAAGTTTAGCATATCTGTCGTGCTTAAGCTATTTTGTCGGTTATAGGAAATGCAGATCTTATATGGACACAGCAACACACAGTCAATCATCATCGACCTATAAATCTCTACCCTATAGGTATTGTGTGTTCAATAAAAGTTTTTATTTATTAACTATAGTTATTACAGTAGCTACAAGTGATAATCCAAAACAGAGCTATAGTGCTATAGTACCAAAATATCGGAAAAATTCACGTTTGAGCGAATAGCCGTCTTTTGCTACTGAGTATAATGGCTATATTTATGATCTTTAACCTTTTCAATACGATAACTCCAACCAAACGTAAGCATGGATCTGTTATGCGGGCAACTGCATCATAGACATAATATTCTTATTTTTTTGTCCAGCAAAACTCTCTACCTGTGTTTAATAACAGGGATATTGTAATAACAAACAACGGAATCATGCATTTGTTAATCAAGATCTATGAAGGAAGTTACCTAGTTGGATAACTTCCTTGCGGATAGCCGAAGTATGACCCATTTACAACAGGAGATAAAACTGCTTGACCATCAATATTATCAAACGCTCCTAGATTTCCCCACCAATTTAATTCCTTATTATGATATTGAACAGCAAAGAAAATCACAATTGCCGACAGGGCAGTTCCTGCAGATAATGCCGAGGTCAACACATAGTTGTATTTCTGCCACCAGGCAAAATACTTCGTTCGTATCCATACCATAAACGTAAAAGACACATATATGCCAGGTGTATAATATGCTAAGCTATAAGGTGCATAATTTAGAATACCACCAATAATAACACTTGGTTGAAAATATTTTAATTTATTTGAAAACCGGCGTTTGACTAGCAAAATAGGGAATACCATGGCTGTTCCTATAAGAAAGCACCATTTCAAAATAGGATAAAGATGGCCAAAAACCAATTTTGGTCCAATCACTCCCCAAATTACTGATGATGAATAATAGGTACTTTCGCTCGGACATACAAATTTAGCCGACTGATGTGGTTGACATATGTCTTTGACATTTGTTACCAACCAGTCGGCAAGTCCTACGCAGATAAATGATTGGAATAATCCTGCAACCATTTGGCCGCGAAAGATAGCCCTAGGGGGGATCTTCATATAATGAGCTAACTTTTGATCCGAGATATAATTGTCTGCTTGACCATCTATATTATAGCCATAAGTCTTTAGTAGCATTAAAGCAATTCCATTTCCAGGAAGGGCATAACCCACAATTAACTCTACCAGAACATTTAATCCAAATGGAAAACCAGTTTGTGATAAGATAAGTGTTAATGGTATCAGAAATACAAAGTTGATACCTAAAGTAAAGAAAATGCCCCATACTGGGGTATTTGTTGGATAAACTTTAAGCATTATAATTCCAAATGCTAGTGAAATAACAAGTATGATAAGAAACCACCAGTCTGGGACCTCCTGATAGCTCGACATAAGAACACTAAACCGGTCATGATGAGCTGCGTAATTTGATCTTTTGAAGTTTCTGAACCCTCGGAATGTTTCTACAAAAGCTCCAATGACTGTTTTCCAGTTTGTCAAGATTTGCTCTATAAATACAAACGGATAGAGTGCAAAAAAGGCTCCATACAAAACTAGGTTGGCTGCAGAGTAGTAAGGAGGTGAGTATTTTTGATATAAATCATATGATAGCATTCCTTTCTCATCTAAAACTTTTGTAACATCATAACGACTACCAGTATTATCAAACAACAGATTGGAATTGATGGGAAGGTGCGCAGTCCATCTGTTATTTGAATAATATAGTCCAATAATTATCAATCCTCCTAGAACCATTCCTCCATATGTGCTTGCCTGTGTATAGAATGGAAGGATCAGTGGAGACGAAAAATTGATGATGTTCCAATCAAAGGTTGTTATTGGATTGATTCCTATTCCTCCAGTACCAGCTATTGTAGACATATTGACCGACTGTGGGCTTATCCATACTAGCCAGTTAAAATTCGACAATGCTGTAAATATATAGTCTGGTAACCAGAAGTAAATAAAGCTAATAGAGAAAAATATCCAAAAGAATTTAAATCTCGACATGGACCATCCATGAATATTTTCACGGGTATCTGTAAGCACTAATGCTTTGTTCAACGCAATTGTCGGTAAAAGAGTTGGCCAAATTGATTTGGTCGGATAGACTACAAAACGTCTCATAACCCCAGCAAAAGAAAATCCAATAAATTGAGTCGACAGCATTTGTAGTATTTGATATCCAGCATTGTCTGCCCATTTGTCTTTGTAATACAACTTTTGCACCATTATATTATAAAAGGCATATCCAACACCACATGCACTTCCAATAATAATAGATGAAAACATTTGTTCTTTCAAAGTCCATGGCCCTGGATTTAAACTATATCGGCTCCCTCTGATACGGATACCCCAGTCTGGTAGTATCAATGCCAGAGTTTTACCACTTAGAGCAGCGAGAATCTGCAATACAGCGGAGGAAACAGATATTGCTGGTAAGCGAGGTTCAAAAAATGTATTAATACCACACCCAATTATTGTCCAAAGAAATCCAATAAAATAGGCTCTAATAGTTTCTACCGGTATACTTGTGTCATCAAACGGATCAGCAACTGATCGCACCTCAGCATAAGGCGAATAAAACTGGATCATAGCAGCATCCGCTTTCATCAGCAGAGCGTCCCCGATATTCATATCAGTCTTATAGCTTGTCATACGCTGGTACATATCTTCAGGGAAATTGGGGTCTCCCCTATGGTATTCTATAGCAGTATGGATAATTTCGATAGCCTTTTCTTGGGTCATCTCCAGTGCTTTATCCCAGACAAAGTCCATTCCTGCACTAAGAGTAGCAGCCATATCATCTTTATCTTCATGACAAAACCGCCTATAAAATTCTGCCTTTTCATCTTGATATTCCAGTTTTTCCTTCTCTATCTCCATTTCACTTCTACCAAATTTACTAATGAATACTGTATACTTCTATCATTTTTGCTAGCTTCTTAAATCATAACTTACACAATAAAGTTTAAATAAAATTAAAGGTTGAACATTTTGTGAAAGGCCTTCCTGATTCACTCTGTGCTACGCATACTACAGTGGTAAACTACTAGTAACTTGCTTTATTGTAGTTTCCCTACTACTATGATATCATCTATCCTGGAGTTACTTTAAGTTTTGATTCTTCTATAGAGGCAAACTGGTATCAATCTTCAGGGCATCTAAACTTCAATGAATATACAAGTTACTCATCTATAAGATAAGCCACAAAATATGACTCGATATATATGACCCATATTGAGATGGTTTTCAGTATACTGTATTGATGACTAATAAGATGGAGAAATCTGACTATCTCTCCATACCCATACTATGCGGCTATTCCTGCCCACAAAAACATGCTTGTGAATTCAACATGCTTGAACTTTGTTCTTATCTTTATGATATATAAAATAACAAACACTTGAATTTCGCTAGCAAAAATATAATTTATTTCTGATAACAGAATTTTTGTTATATATATATTAATATGAACAAGTTTTCTAAATGATTTGCCACTTTTTTCAAAAATTAATGATCGCATTCATAAAAATTTTAGCTCTTGTGCATGCAAAATATCATCTGTTTCTGCTAATGTCCTTCGAACTCAATTGCTGGGGACGAACTAATTTAATACTCCACAGAAATTCTTATATAAGAAGAATACAAACTAATGAATAACTCAGAATTAAGTTTTATAATTTCATTAAAATTCTTTTAACTACGATAAATATGTTCGTATCAAATAATAAGTTTATTGTTGTTGGTATAAGCACTAACCAAACGACTAGGGCCTTCAGACACTAACTTTTATAGCGCTGTTCCGATCAAGTACCGGTTGTTTCCATCACTTGTTATACCAAAGTCCTATGGTCAACTAGTAGCACAGTACTAAAACAAACATATTATAATGAAATAATCACAAGGTTAAAGATATTAAACTTGTATCAGCAGAAAAGGTCATCACAGGGGTAGTAAGGAAAGACAAGCAGCACAGAAGGACTACAACACAGCCATTTCCCAGGGAAAACAAGCAAGCCTCCACTCAATATCAATAAAATTCGGATATATTTACTGCTTCAACTGGTCACATTGACAGCAAGGGTCAGGTTGAGATTGAAATAACTCAACCACGATCCCGAGCTTAATGACGTGAGACTCACAATCTCAGGGGCCCTATTACATAGGTATTGGAGCTCATCCTCGATAGAATTACCTAAGAGTTCTGCATTGCCAAGTGGTTTAATAAATTTTAGTTCGTATATTCAGATGGATCGTACTGCATGTATAGATCAAATCGTCAGTCCTAGCCAGCCCCTGAGCGTAACAATTGGAAAGCTATTAGCCAATACAGAGGAAACAAAAGATACAGCACTTAACAAAGCCTTTGTTATAGCCGATGTAGTTATACAGACACACTCCAAGGATTTAGTTTTAAATATTATAGCTGTGGATCAGTTTGAGCCATCAGCTCTAGTAGAATACCCTGAAAATTGTGGAGATACCATAGCAGTAATGACCACAATAGTATTTAGATTTGAAATTTATGTAAGAGTTCATCCTAAGATTGGTTTTGTCATTGACCGCAGTGGTAGTATGCAAGGCAATATATATGCCTTGATGAAAGCCATGTGAATCTTCCTGAAATCGTTACCAATTGGTGCTTTTTTAATATCTCCTCATTCGGATCTGATTATTAATTCCTATGGAACTCAAGCAAACCATATGACGAATATCTTCCATAGAGATTTACTGATATAGTGGTGAAAAGAAGATACCCATTCATATCCAGGTTGACAATATTGAAACAGGGCAAACTTTTCACCAGTAGCTAGAGCATTCATCCATGGCTTGAAATAAGAAATACAGAAGGATCATTTCTATCTGAGGTTTATACCGCGAAATTATCTCAAATAACTAGATGTGAAGCTACCAAACTTTCTATCAAATAAATAGCAAATGGGGAGAAATAATGATGACTGGGTTGTTATTGATGAACACCTTGGATTATTTGATGCTGCTCCTCCGTGAGGTATGTTACGCTCGAGAGGTTTCCATGTTCCACCACCACCGGCTCCCCTGACACTCAGGTGGGCGGGGTAGGTCTCAACTCTTTTCAATAGTTTCCAAGCGGTTATTTTGGATACATCTAAAAATGTATCAGGAGGAAAAAAATTCTTTAAATCTACTAAGTACATTTGGTGCGCTTCTAGAGGACAAGTTCAGCTGGAATAGTCCCTACATCAGCTCCTTCATATTTTGCTCGTTCAGTAGTATTTGCTCCAAAGGCTAAGGCGCAGCTTGCAGAATCTGTGGAGAAATAAACCATTACGGTGAGTCGATACTGGAATGTATAATAAATATTCAGACCTTTACCGGGTTCTGGGCATAATATGGAAACGAACTGTTTGAGCTATTGAAGGTTCCTGGGCCTGAACTTCTCAAGGCTCAAGCTAACCGAGAGCTAATTAACTGCTACTATCTGAGTAATCCCATATCTTCAAGAACTCGAACAAAAACAAAGATGTTTGGGAACTAGTCCTCAATAAAGCTTTTGAATGACTCAAACAGATAGCGAATGAAAGCGAGATCAACAAATATGTCGAGCAAATACAAAAGACCGTATAATTTAATTTACATAGTTATATAATAAATTTTTATTCAGCAGCCACAACCTCAATTTCAAGCTCAGCTCCGGGGACTGGTAAGGACTTTACCTCAACACAAGATCGAGCAGGCTTATGAGTAGAAAAGAATTCAGTGTAAACTTCATTTACGTAGGAGTATTTCTTCATATCAGTAATGAAAATATTGACCTTAAGGACATTTTCAAGAGATGAACCTGCAGACTCGAGAATGTTCTTTAAATTTGTCAACACTTGCCTAGTTTGGATTCTCATATCCTCAACCCCATCGATCAATTTACCCTCAGTTGTTAATGCAACATGTCCAGACACATAAACAAGCCCATTGAATTTGGTGGCATGGCTGTAAGGAGCCATGGGCTTAGGGGCCTTATCAGAGTTGATCTTTAGTTAGTATAAATTAGAATTTCACTTGATTTAAGTCAACACTTACACAAGTAACTTTAGGCATTATTTTTGTGATTATATTTATTAATAATTGATGGATATGATGAGCTTTTAATATATATAGTAGTGAATTCGGATTGTCCGATCCTTATCCTTATCTAACAGCGGTGGTTCCGAATGCGGCTAATAGTTATATCACTAAGAGATCGCTTCGGACTATTTCCCGACCTTCCTCAGTTTGTTTACGAAAGTCACGATTGGAACTATTTAGATGTTATATTGTTTTCCTATAACGAGGTGATTTTTTAATAATATATATGTGTACACTAGTACGAATCTCAGTTTGACTTTGCATTATTACCGATGTCTGTCTAGAATCTGGATGCTACAATAGGGTCTCTGGCTTTAATCAACTCCAATGTCTGGCTTCGGCTGCCGGCAATGAAATGGAAATCTAAATGTAATACCAACAGTATCATTGGTTTTCTTGTCCTTATTTTCACATCATTTCATGTTAAATTCATCATAACGGAAGAATGATTTTTCTTCATTCTTTGATTCAGGAACTTAAAAACGTCACAACCAGAGAGTTATTAAAGTTAAAAAAAAATAGATTGGACTGCTACAGGAAACAAGGAATATAGGGTTGGACAATGCGGTATGAATACTGTAACGTTAAATTTATGTATAATGGATCACTTTCTTTTAGCTGGAATCACCTGAAACTAAGAAAGCATTCTCATATAACCGGTCAAAGTGTCAAATCGCTCTAGTTTCATCATAACCCCTTACCAAAGAGCCATCCTATCGGCTAAAACCCCTTCAGAAACGGGACTTTCTTTTTGCGAGATTTATTTTGGGAAGTGGATATGCAGGGGATTGCCCTCTAACTTACAAATAACTTAGTGAGATCTACTAATTGCTGTCTACAGCACCACATAAATGTCATGCGAAGGTCCAGACAAAAAGAAGCTCTTAAGAAGAAATATATGTTAACAAAAAACAAAAACAAAAGATAACAGACCACTTTCTACAATTAAATGATCTTAGTTATTATATATTATCTATTGAATATGAAGATATAGTTGCATGTAGTTTCTAAAGATAATATTCACAACTGCTACATTGTTATTTCCCCGCATTTTCTGACCTGCCGCTACATGGCATACATGTAGCTAAGACAATTATATACTACACCAACTCCTTCCCCAAACAATAAATATCTACACAGTTTTTTTTTCAAATCACAAAATATCGGATCCGTTTATATTTATATAGCCTCTAAGTATCCAAATCACCCCGAACCAGCCAGCTCTAGACCAGTCTGTGCCTGGCATTGATAGTTAATTTATGCGGTTCCGCATAAACCACAGTCAACCGCACTTCTCGACACTCCATACTAGTCCCCCTCAACACATGTAAAAACAGGGTACATTTTTTTCTATTAGTAGACTATAGTACTTTGGATTAGAGTCTACGTCTAGTCCCATTGAAGCAGTATCGCCGCTTGAGCAGCAACATAGCCCTCGGGAGACTGCTAATAACATGCCATCAGTCGATGCCATGACTAATATTGTTGAGGAACTGATCACACTCATTTACAAATTCGATATAAGCACCTGTCTTGTGTATGCAGTTAGAGCTTTTACAGACGTGAATAATCCGAATGACCGGTACTTTTTCCCACAATGTACCCCGCAAGAATAAATTTTGATATATCGATCTTAAAATATATATATCTCCCAAGAAATCAAGAAATTCATTATTTTAGCATATTAAACTACTTTATAAAAAATGACAAAACACGACGAAGAGAGAATCGATGAAACTTCTTATGAGTCCAAAGGATTAAATAGCTTTGGTGAAACTGCACACCAAATTCCTACTATCACAACTTACGGTACAGGAGAACCATTCAAAGCATATGTAACGCAGCCTCCTTTATCTGAACGATTTGCTGATCCAAATCCGTGTGGTTGTTTTTCATTAGGAACCAGTTGGTTCTTAGTTTGCCTTACTCAAGTTAATGCTTCAGATGTTACTTCTGCTAATCTAATTCTAGGAGTTTTGATCTTCCTCGGCGGTGTTTCTCAATTTGCAGCGGGAATGTGGTCATTTGCTGTTAAGGATATTTTTGGTGCTACAGTGTACACTGTTTTCTCTGCCTTTTATATACAACTCGGGTTGATTTATATTCCAGGAACTGGTATTCTTGCTGCTTACGCTGATAATTCAGGGGAATATCAACATGCTTTAGCTCTTTTTTTGTGGATGTATGCTGTTTTTGTATTCTTGATTGTAATCTCATGCTATAAGACAAATCTTCTTCTTGTTACAACATTAACTTTAGGAGATATTTGTCTTATTGTTCTAGCTGCTGGTTATCAGAGTCACAGCCACAAAACTATTGTTGCAGGTGGTTGGATTGGATTAATAGTTGGATTTTTAATTTGGATGCTTGCTTTTGTTGGATTTTTTGGGATCATGACAGGAATAAATATTCCTGTTGGATCTTTAGCACCCAAAGTGAAGAAAGACTAGAGTGTGTGATTTACAAATGAAATAGGTAAAATTAATAAATTAATAATATATACTAACCATGAAAACACATAAGACGGTTTGTGTATCCTGAAAACGATATGAAATCAAATAATGTTTTTCATACTTCACAGCTGCATTCATGAAATTGCAGAATACACCCATAGTCTAAGACAATTGAATCGAATTAGCTTTGTCGCAGCAAGCAATGGTTTGCAGAGAATTCAGCAGTAGTACTTAGTAGTTCCTCAGAACGAGCATGTAAATTACTCTTTACTACCTACCTGATATAATTATATGCTATATGCCAGACTTCAATATCACCGGATCGACAAAATTAATAGCCGCCTATCTTAGAGACCCAAGAAAGCAGAGCTTTTCACACCATATAATTCACAATTCCAGTCGCAAGTTCCTGCCAAAATATATTAAATTATTATCCATATTGTTGTTAATAGATCACTTCTGTTTAAATATATGGAATAGATGACAGATACTCTCTAAGGCTTTCTAAGAAATATTGTATACCGGCATATTAGAGATATTTGACATCGATCGTACCGATAGACTAGCTTTGTGCTATCACCTCATGGAGAAACACCTATAACAAACCTACCAAAAGGAAATAAAAACTTTCAAAACGACAGAATGACTGCAAATAATTAATCAGAATTTTATAGTCTATTTCATAAAGAAACAATTTTGCAGTGCTTTCTGCATCACAGAGTCGCATTCAGTTACATAACATGCGTGAATATTGGGCGCAATTAGCGGACATTTCTATAAGCTTAATTGGTGGATTCGGGCTAGAGATGTTATCCAAATTCGAGATAGTGACGTATATAAGCTATTAATTTAATTTATAAACTAGTGAAATGCCCTGTTTAAGAAGTTTTTCTAACTTTCAGAGAAGTGAGAATGGAAGAAACTCCTATAAGGTAAAGAGATTAAAACGTTTTAGTGAAACTTCCAACGAAATTCCAATAATATCCACTCATGATACTGGAAACCGTTTAAAGTAAGTTACATGTAACTCATCCTCGTTTATTTGAACGGTTTGCTGATTCCAATACAAACATTATCATCACCTGAATTAGCATACTGTATGCATATTTCTAATTGGAGATCTAATAATACGCTATTAGACGTATTGACCAATTTTTTAACTGTATTTAATAAATATTTCTATGTTCTAGTAACTAGCATCAGATTCTTGAACTTGTAGGATATCTGCCTTTTTATCTTTTCCAGTAATACTACTAACTGGGGATCCATCTAAGGCAACGATTGCGTCTCCTTTGAACATCCTTCTGTATAGCAGAGCAATAGTATGTCGACCTTGGTATAATGGGAAGCATATAATATATATGGTAACGACCATCAGCCAAATACACATTATTACAATCCAAGACACAAAATAGGGTTTTGTAAATGTCCATTTGGACGCATCAAAAGCCATAGGCACGAGAACATAAGCAAGAACCATTATAGTAGATAGAATAATAGCTATTATATTTGCTCTTTTCAAGTCTCTTGTCTCTTCTTCGGTGTTCTGCATTCCTGAAAGCTCTTCAGCATCAGCATCATCACCAGCTGAGAATCCAGTAGCAAATACGTTAAAATCGAAATTTGCTGGTTTAATGTATGAAATAACAACCATATATAGTAGAGGAGCAAATACAGCAGCAAAATTTCCTACTACAGTGGCTTCAGTTGTACTCAAAGTGTTTCTGTTGACTTTACCAGTGTAAGCATATGCGGTGCCAACCCAACATCCCACACCAGTCAAAGTACCTAGTGGTGCTCCAATTACAACAGCAGCTGTGCTTAATTTTTTCCAATAAAGGGCAAGAGCTAAGACAAATACTTCCGGTCCTAGAATAATACCATAAAAACTGATAAGCCACCCTACAGTAACACCAATATAATTAAAAGCAACAGATAATCCTCCCATACAAACACTAAAAGCGATAACCATCATATGGTTGAAGTTGATAAGTTCTTTACCAGAAGCATTCTTCTTGATATATCCTCTGTATACATCATATGTCATGACAGAAGAAAAGGCTATAAGTTCAGCAGACATGGACGAAGTAACAGACATGAACAACATAGTGATGGCAGCTCCTGCACCAGTCTTTCCCAAAATAGCATCCATTCCATAGATAACAGGCAATCCAGCGCCTATTTCATCTTCTGTAAGGGGCCTTGGATATGTGTGAGAAGCAGGATTATTTGTGAGAGCTAGACAAGCTAACCCAGCAGAGGTACCTAATGCCCAAGGAACAATTAACCAGCAAATTCCTCCCCAAACATAACCGACCAAAACAGAACTAGGAGAAGCAGCAATAGCCTTTTGACCATAACTAGGATCTCCTAAGACCGTTGAAAACCCCCCCATAGTTACAGACCAAGTAATTAACATCATACTCTTATCGCTAAAAGATAAATAGTTCTTACCAGTTGCAGAAGGATAAAGTTCTTGGACTTCGGTGAGCAAATCATACATCCTGCCTGGGGAACCAATTAAACTTGAACTTCCATATGTAACAAAAGTGATGGTGCAAATAGTTATAAAAATAATGACAGTATGAATCCAATCACTGAGAAATGTTGCCTTGATACCACCAAACAAAGTATAAATACAAACACCAACTGGAAGTAATAAACTAGCAGCTACTATATTCATACCAGTTGTAGCAGAGAATCCTTGAGAACCTCCCAATAATAAACAAGAAGATACTAATACATTAGTAGCGAGAACGTAGAAGATATAGACCCAGTGACCAGCTTTACCGAATCGGACCATGAGAATTTCTGCTATAGTATGAGCACCAGGTGCTTTCAATTTAATTTGGATACCAAGAAGGACAAATAAAATAATTTGAACTGTACCTCCAACACCATAAACAAAGCTGCCCATCACTCCATGACTATAAGACCATGTTCCTGATGTCAAGAGGGTAGCCGGCCATGTCCAACTTGATACAACTGCGGAAGCAATAAGTCCCGACTTGACGGTTCTAGCAGCAGTTGCGAAACGTTCAGAGTTTTGAACTTCTCCTCGATACTTTGACAAAGTGTAAGAGAGAACGACCATAATAAAGGCAAATGCCAATCCAAGTCCAACAACCAGTCCATATCCTAGTCCCTGTCCATATATGTAACCGGGATCCATTTTTGAATCGATATGAATGATATAATACAACCGAAGAATTGCTATACGTGACTTTTATATATTATAGACTGGTCGATTGCTTATCTAGATTAATATCTGGACGATACCCGGTTAATCGGTTAAAGATCTACTCTATCGGAATGGGCAAAGTATTCCGCATAACAGGAACGGAGATGATATGCCAGTCATAGCTTAAGTAATATCATGCGAGATTATTTTTGTTCATAGTTATGAAAGTGTTTTAAAACACTATGTAGTACAGTGAGCAACCCATAATACTCTGGAGATTCACATTCTAAATTCTACATTGAACTGCATATTTAAATGACCCGTTTATAAATAGAATTTAGCATTTGACAGCCAGATCTATTTAGCTGTAGCTGTGCTAGCTTATCTCATTGCAGCTCATCGCTAAATTTCTTATCTATGTCGTAGGCATAATTTGCTATAACTTTTCTGTAAGTTTTGGTAACCTAACTTATAAAGAGATAGGGCAGCGGCAGTTTCCAGGACACGGGCCCGCTATCATGGAATAAAGTTTAAGCCTGCTGTCTGCAGGTTTCTGTTTACTCTAAATCTTTAAAAGAGTTACATAATTTTGTCGTAACGATAAAAAAATCCTGAATTGGATTTACTAATTTGAAAATAAAAATAAAACTCATAGTGTAGTTTGATTTAAAGCATCATGATTATTTTACTGGATTTGAAACCTGCCTGATAACCTATCTATTGGAGACGGGCATTTGTTTTTTGTTCTCATGCGTTGAATGTAACTGTAGCTATCTTATCGCTAACAGGGCCAGGGATATTCGTAAGTTACAGTGTTGAACATAGTGCGGCTAACACAGTGAAACTAAGACTTAGCTTAATTTATAATAATCCATAAAAAGCATTGCCTATTTATAATAATCCAGGGATCTATAGTTTCGAACTTCTTATCAACAAAGATCCCTTACATTGTTGAGATTGACTGGAGTGGAATCTAAATAATATTGTTGTACAGTAACAGTAACTACCAGTAAACTGTTAGGTAAAGTAAGATTTATACACACTAAATGTATAAGTTAAATTTGCAGGGCCGCGCGCACTCCACGGCACATGGACTGTCAACTAGGCCCCCCTTAATATTTTCTTAGCTCCTACCAGCCTACTGGGCTAACAGAAGTTACTAGTGTCACAACAGAGTAACTTAGGTTAAAGAAGTAAAGTTAGCCTCGCATAGTAGTTGCCCGGCCCTAAAAGCTGGCTACCATTACTGGGTACTACTACAGTAACTATTATTAGGAACAGAGGAGATCTTCCTAGTCAATCTTGGTCAGAGAGCAAACGATACAAATGATGCTAACGACGAAACTTTATAGATATTAAGCTTATATAAATTGGCATGATAACAGGACTTTAAATTTTCAGCAGTGAAACTATATTCCTTTCAATCATAATATTATATAACTAGCATATTCTATAATATTTAGTCCCTGTTGGAATTTTTATTGCTGGTAATCAAGGCTATATATCATATCCTGTTGAACATATATAGTCATTACTGGTAATATTCAAAGTGAAAAATTTCGGTTAGAAATATTAAATTATCTTTGATATTAAGAAACTTTTCCTCTATTGTTATTATTCTTTCTAAAGACGGCACGCTTTTGTAATAAAAATGGCAATATTGTACATGCTGGTTGAAATTTCTTTCTTTTTATCCAATAAGATGTGGATGTACAGCACTACATTCATTTGAAGGTTTTGGCACGTCGATATATCAGTCAATTATATATCAGTCAATTATCTTTGAAAAAGAAATAGAATCTTTGGTATATGATTTAACTTTGTATCAAATTAATACTGGGAACTTTGTCTATTCAGAACTAAGAAGAAACATAATATTTTGATAGTATTCATCTCATTAGAGGAATTTAATTATCTTACCACTTTCAGAAGGCGTCCTTACCAAATAAAATAAGGAACTTGGAGGGAAAATCCTACTATATATGCTGGTTTTCTTAAACGTGATATTTATTATATATGTTTTAATTCTACAAGAGCAAAACCTATTTCCTATCACCCTTGAAAAATTCATGTATCCGACAATATTCCTGTCAACCAACATAGGAATACGACGAACTAGCTGTTCTTACTGTAATTAAAATATAACTCAACAATTTTACTCGGGTCGTTAGTGGTTTCCACAATGATGTTGTCTATCGTATTGATTGTAGTTGACCAACAAACCTGATATCTCTGGTCAGTCATCGCGGCCTTTCCGAGGACAAGCGGACATCCGTGGCAACCCACCACCATCTGATATGTAGGTGACCTTAACAGAGTAGTCACTGGCTTGTCATAGTCACCATTTTGGCTATTCTAACAAAAGGAGATTTAATAATACTTTTTTAACTTTTGAGTTATGTCAGGACTCGGGAATCCGTATAATCGGATCATCGGATTTTTTTTTTATTGGTTCTGAAAATGACAAAATCGGGGATAACATCGTTATGTCATGCATCCCTCTATTTTGGGATAAATAGACCCGAGCAAACTAAGTTGTTGAAATAATAGCCATATAACCTTCACTGAACAGACAAAAGTTCGATATTTGATAAGATTATATAAATCACCAACGGTGCTTTTGAATTTTAGTATATCAAATCAATTTTTATATGTTGAAGAGAGCTTTAAAAATGCCTGCCCCCATTCCCCCATTTACTCGTGAGACTGCAATTACTAAGGTCAGATTGGCTGAAGATGGATGGAACAGTCGAGACCCTAGTAGAGTTAGCTTGGCTTACACTATCGACTCCAAATGGAGAAACAGAGCTGAATTTGTTAATGGACGTGAGGAGATTGTAAAATTCTTAACTAGGAAGTGGCAGAGAGAATTGGACTATCGTTTGATCAAAGAGCTTTGGGCATTTGATGGTAACAGAATAGCAGTTAGATTTGCTTATGAATGGCATGATGATAGCAAGAACTGGTACCGATCTTACGGTAATGAGAACTGGGAGTTCGATGTTAATGGAGAAATGCAGAGAAGATTTGCCTGTATCAATGATTTGCCTATTAAAGAGTCTGAGAGAAAGTTCTTCTGGCCTTTAGGAAGACGTCCAGATGATCATCCCAGCTTGTCTGATCTTGGACTTTAAACTTGAGTAAAAGTCAATATTTATGAATATTAATAATTAAAGATATAATTAATAAATATATTGAATTATATTACTTTTTTATACAGTAGATGATAGCTTTTTCCCAGGATATCAACATAAATAGAATTCATAAACACAATTACATTATATATGACTATATAAGCAAGACTAAACAAAACATGCAGGAACGTTCTCTATCTACATTATTCAACTATACATTTAGAAAGGAACATAGGGAAGGAACTTACCATCCAAAGTGACAATAACTCTTTGTCCATCAGGGTGATCCTTCTTAGCTACATTGAGTTTGAAATTAATAGCACTCATAATACCATCCCCAAATTCTTCATGGATAAGGGCTTTCAAAGTGGGTCCATAAACTTGGACAATTTCATAGAATCTGTAAATAGTGGGGTCAAGAGGAACACCTTCAAAGCTACCTCTCATTGGGATACTTTGTAAACATCTGGATCCTTCCTCTCCAAGACCAAGCTTATTGCTAACGTTGTCAGCAGCTTCCTTAGGAAGGGTCTGTTGACCAAGTACAGCAGCAGTAACGAATTCAACGCTCAACCCAGTACCCTCAGCAATATCCTTCCAAGAGAGATCCTTGATTGCCTTAGCATGAAGAGCAGCCGAAGTGATTGAAGCTCTAGCAGTATTAGTAGATTCAGACTGAATCATTGTTATTGAATTTTTATGTTATATTTTACGTTGACATATGAGCAACTTAGTGGTATTTATGCTCCGTCGGGAATATACCATGCTGTGTTCTGATATGCAACTGATAAGCGATATGCCTAAGCCGTGGATATAAAGCCGCTGGACCAGGCCTGGAAAACCAACCAACCATCCGCCTGGTTCATCATTCGACCCGAGTCAAATGAATGAGTAATCTTTTTCCACCAATTACCAATCTTGATTTGAGTGAGACTTCTCATCTAGTCAACTGTCCAATGTGATTATTGCCTGCAAAAAGATAAAATAGATAAGCGTTTGGTCAAAACAATAACCAGTTCATCCCGAGAACACTATGCCGAATCAGGGGAGCATGCGGCAAGCTGTCAAGTTGTCCGCAAGTCCGTAGGGAACTCAGTTGGAGACATTAAAAGCTATATAGAAACTTTACTTGATAATTTTTAACTCGAGAAGTTCAAATTTAAATTGAAAGAAGTCTTTAAATAGATCAGTTTATGACGATTAGGTGGGGCAATTGATCCATATAAAATGATGGCCAATGTAAGTTAGTTTGGAATAACAAAGGTTGAAATCAAGCTTATTGTATCGATTTCCATGTCCAACTGTTCAATATCTTGAAATTTACAAGGAGCTGGAAACTTATATATATTTGGACCCCATCTAAGCATCAGATTAGTGGTCTTGTAAAAAGTACTCCATCACATATAAGAATTCACCAAACTTGGAATATACTGTCAATTGAAAAATCTCTCCAGTACTTGCAATTCAAGCTTTAAATCAATCAAAATCACTTTATATACCTACTTTATATCATTGTAGTACACAACAGGAACATTACCCATTATTTCATTTATTTTTTGAGACTTCAAGTTTACCTAATTTTAAACTACATAACCTGTAACAGCATGTGGCTCATAAGGCTCTTCCAAATACTTGGTCTCCTCGGGAGTGAGCTTGAAATTAAGAGCGGCAACAGCCTCCTTGATTCTCTCAGTTTTACTTAAACCTACAATTGGGGCTGTACCCTTAGAAAGAGTCCAAGCAATAGCAACAATGGCCATAGAGACATTGTGCTTCTTGGCAACTTCTTCAACTCTAGAGATAATAGTGTGATCAGAAGGTAAGATTCCACTCTTTAATCTTTGGTTCATAGGGTCAGTAGAGTTTCTTAATGACTCTTGGTTAGAAGGTCTAGCAAGAATACCTCTAGCGATTGGAGACCAAGGAATAAGGCCAACACCAGTATCTTTACAGAATGGAATCATCTCTCTCTCTTCTTCTCTGTAAATCAAGTTGTAGAAATTTTGCATGGAGACAAACTTGGTCCAGTTGTTCTTCTCAGCAATGAATTGCAATTGAGCAAACTCAACTGCTCTCATAGAGGAAGCTCCGATATAGCGAGCCTTTCCACTCTTGACGACATCATGAAGAGCCTCCATAATTTCCTCCTTCTTGGTATCACGGTCAAGTCTGTGGATTTGAAGAACATCAATATAAGTACCTAATCTAGTAACAGAGTCCTCAACTGCGTCAAGAATGTGCTTTCTGGAAAGTCCCCATCGGTTAATCCAATTGACCTCAGTGTCAGCAATAGCAGGGTCTCTAACCTTGTTAAAAACCTTACTTAAAATAACAATCGTAGATCTAGGGATGTTGTACTTCTTTAAAAACTTTCCAACCAAAACCTCAGAGTGACCATCAGAATAGGTGTTGGCAGTGTCGAAAGTTCTGATACCAGCATCATAAGCTTCCTTCATTAATCCAAGAACTTCATCTTCATCTTCAAGAACCCATTCTCTCCATGACTTTTTACCATAACTCATACATCCGAGGATGATCTTAGAAATTTGAAGTCCAGACTCTCCTAATCTTTGAAATTCCATCTTTACTTAGTTGAATTAATAATATAAAAATTAGGTGGTCAAGTTGATCTTGGTGTGATCCCCACGTTTTATATACATATCCGAACCTTAGTTTGTGTAAGTTACTGTAGTTACTGAACGGCTATCAGTAGTGGACTCCGAAAAGATAGAGCTACACACACATGGAATGGTGTTATCACTGCCAAAGCAACGGCATATAAAACTGTTCATAGAAACTCGGAGAAGAAAATATAAATATTGTTCAACCTCAATAGAGATATACTGTTGCTTTCCACTATATCCACTAACTAATAGAACTCAAAAAAAAGAGCAACTTAATCTGTTTACCGTTTGTCACTGAACCATCGCTTATGGCCGTTATCAGCAGGCCCAAGACAAGCTAACTTAAATCTTATAGTTACAGACATCGGTAATAAGAGGCAAGAGGAGCCTTTAAGTCCGCCGTATTGAAAGGTGCGGAGAGTCCTGGGCGCTTTCACTTTTATATCCAAACAGGTGAAATTAAGCAGACAAAATATAGACAATTATATCTCATACTGTAAGTTAACTAACTGTTTCTGTAATTTTTTGCTGCACAATCAACCAGCGCGCGCGGTTATAGAAATATAGTTGTGGTTTTAAGGGCGCTTCGGACACTATCAAATTATTTCCGGACTATTGGAACGGTGGGATGGCCGTCGACGCCCTTCCAGATATTCAGCCTATCCACAGAGAAGGTGAGCTACAATAACATTAAGTTTTTGTTAGAAGCTATACAACAGCCTGTACTGTATTTACATTATTTACAAATAACAGTAACGGTCATCTCGAAGAGACCTGCACAATGTACTGTTGTACTGTACCGGTACGCTCAGAAATGAAAAAAAAAATGAATTTGGTTTTAGGCAAGAAAGATGCTTGATTCATTCGGAATTTCCATTTTTAAAGATTACTTCATTTCTTTGTTGAAGGTGCTTTAAAGCTATAAAGATCAGATCGAAAGTGCCGTTCTAATAAACATTCCATGACTCGAGCTATGATCCTTACCGCAAGAGCCAATCTAAGACATACATAAGCTATCGGATGCATTACAATGTATTATATATTGAACAAATATTATGCAACTTCAAAGTAAATAATTATAAATTTGGATTTACATAGTCAAAAATTAACATAACTATTCATTCCGGATAGACTCATACTTTCAGTCATGATGTCATCCCAATTATTAGCAGTTGGGGATCTGGAGGTAGGTACCGTCATTGACGATCTGCTACTGGCAGAAGTTGAAGAATCAGGTCTATCTTGAGGAGGGTAGAAACCTCTCGGAGCAGAAATGTCCATATCTATTGGAAAAGCATATGTCTCATTATTGTCGTTGAACCCTGGAGTCATAAATGGTGGTAAGAATTTACCAAATAGTTGAGCGTCGACACGATCCATTATACCAGGTACATATTTCCAAGGTTGATCTGATTCAGCCTGGGTGAAACTAGGCTGATAGGTACTAAACTCTTGAATAGATGTACTAGAACTAGACAGTAATCGTTTTGGAGGTTCAACTGTAGTACCAGATCTTCCACTGTTAGTTTTCTTCAAATCACATGTAACTTGCATTGAGATAGAACCCAGGGTATTTTTATCCTTAAGTTGAGATGCTTTAATATTCAGCTTGGCAAACATATCGTCTAAGATTTCGAAAGTCTTGGCAGCAGTATTGCTATTTTTCTTAAGTGTCTGAAGGATGGATCGACCTATCTCTGCATCATTTTGAACATCTTGAATATCACTCTCGCCTCCATTTTCATGAATATAAAATATCAGACTTGAGACCGAAAAGAATAAAGTATATACAGAAAACCAATAAGCTCCACTAAGTAAATTTTTGGATATTAACTCTTGAGCGATTTGAACAACCTGCCTAGACAGATTAATACACTTCCGAGCATAATAACGCGCTTGGCCATGAGCCATATCAGGTCCAGTCGTACGGAATGATGCACTGAGATAATGTATAAATGGTCGATATAAAACGAGTTGCACATAATTGTAAGCGACAGCCATCAGTCGATTTGCTTTTACGTATTCTTGGACCACATTATTATTGGATTTAAGTTCTGGAGGTAAGTTTTTTCTCCATTCAAATAGCTTCCTTTCCAATTCATTCATATTGTTAAAGATACTATGTTCAGACGTCGAAACAACGCCCTTGGGTCCAATATAAATTCGTCTTAGAACCTTATCAAGAATAAGCATGAGAGATGTATGAAAGTTTGCAAGAGACTGCGAAGATAGCTTCCCCTCTGGTTGAGCATAGTATATAGTTTCTGTAATACACTCATCATCTAGATCTGCAGGAAAATCTTGATCATAATCTTCTGGGCGTATACCTGGAGGTAATCCAAGTACAGAACTAATATATACATCAAGCTTTAATATTGTCCAGAATAGAGATTTTCGTGTTTCTGATTCTATTGGATTGAACTTCCGGTCAAGACGACGGTGCAGACCCATTTTGAGAGCAGTTCTGAGTGCAATTCCAATGTATGAATAACATGTTGATAGTCTTGCCGAGCATTGTAAAAATAAAATCATCATAACAAGACATTGTAGACCAATCAATCCACTTATATCAGTAATATCAATTAAGTTCTTTGCAGCGACAAAGTATTTATAACCTTCACTAGAGTCTTGAAAGTTCATTTGGTCATTTTTACCGGTCTCAAATAACGCACCAGTAGCTAATACAGAGTAAACAAGAGGTAGTACTTGATATTGATGATCATTATACAAGTCTGGATCCGTTTCATAAATAGAATTTAAGTCAGCCAAAAAACTAGGTCGATGATAGAAACGAAATAATAAACAAGCATTATTCCAAGTGGCATCCACAAGCTGTAGAGCCACCTCTTTGGTAGGGAGCGGTATCATAAAATCAGCCTCGTAATCCGAAGAAGCATCAGTCAATGCCGAACTAGAAAAGGCATCATTATTATTAGAAAATAGAGAGGTAGGTGATATTATAGGAGGTTTTGCTGATTCACTAGAGCCATATGAACTGCCACCATATCTCACCGACTCAATTGCTGCTTGTAGATCAAAGGTCGGAGATTGGGTATCGATTCCAGGTAAGACAGCTTTGAGAATAGCTTCAGGTGAACGGGAATCAGAAGCTAACCTATACTTTTGAAGATTATTTGGCTCACTTTTAATACTATTAGTAGATTCAGCTAGTTTTGAAGACCCAATTGCAGTCTGTTTAATAGTTTGTGTTTGAGATTTTCGCCTTGTCGAGGGCTTGTCGTAGGTACATGTATAAGAGTAAACACTACAATGAGTACATGGTCGGCGCCCATCACATTTAACCTTTTTACTTCGACATTCATCACAAGCTCTTAATACTCGCTTACGTCTACGCTGTGGGCCAGCCATATCGTAGATATGTTGTAGTTCCTCTTTCTTATACAAGCCAATTGGTAGATTATTATCAGACATGCCAAAGTGATATACATAAACTAGTCGCAAAGTTAAAAGACTTGGGAGAATATTTCTAAGTCTCGCGATTCCACAGATGATATATAATAATCGCCATAAATTTAACCTATAATGCCGAAACTAACGTTAACAAGAAAACAGAACAAAAAAAATATTAATTGCTGTAAGTTAACATAGTTTCCATGTGGTCCATGCATATGATTTCTTTGACTATTTATACCTTAAGAACGTCTGTATCGAGCATCGACAAGGGGAGATAACTCCCGCTACAACTGTTAGATGTAAGGGCCTTTACACGTTGGAAAGAGCCAAAATAGATAACTCCCGCTACAGCTGTTGGATGAAAGGGCCTTACACTTTGTACAGAGCCAAAATTGACTTACGAAACATAGTAACAGAACACCAAAACAAAGATTCATCCAGCTGATTCCTAATTAGTTTAGGTGGTATACGGTGCAGATTCGTGCATCCTACGCAAAGCCCGTCTTATTTTTACGTTGTGCCAACACAAATTACCGCGTAAAATATCATCACCCAGCCCTATTTGGGAATGGCAGCAGTCATGATTCAAGGAAATAATAATTGGGATGCTCTTAGTTTGCCCACCATTTTTCTTTTTGCTGACTTCGAAGACCTGCTCCTCACCGATTTGGAAATGCTGTGCAGGTTCGGATTACAGAACTGGATTACAATACGAAACAAATTAGCAGTTTATCAGTTTATTTTATTTATAAAGATAGTCTTTATTAAACCAGAGACACAAATAACGTTAATTAGACGACTTTTGGCAATTTATTTTTGACAAAGAAATATAATATAAGGGTATAAAGTAGGTTAAGAGGGACAAACGCTTAACCAGAATGGGCTAATGGTGCTCTGTAGCGGTACGCAATGTAAGGGTTAACAAGTTTCCAGGAGCTTGCTGCTGGTGTACTGATATATAACATTTCAGAGAATAAACCTTTTTAACCGAGCTTGCTTTTGCATAACAGTTATAATTATTACGCTTTCTATCAGCATCTTGTTAACCTTAAAACCTTTAAGTTTTAAAAGTGGTGATTTAATAACAACCGAATATACCGATTGTTGTTCATTGTATATTACAGTCATATGTTAGGCTCGTACCATCAGGAAGGTGGTATTTGCTTGTTATAGGTGCCGAGCAGAGCAACAGTGGATCAATTTCTTGTAGCAGAACAAGAAGATATTTCCTGAGATTTAGCAGCAGTTGCGTTGGTGTCTGGACCGAAATGGGTATGGCTTACTTGTCCACAAGGCACTTAAAACTGCTAACTATAAATCTCGTAATCATAACATCAACCAGACAGGAAAGGTAAACCAGTGACTAACTGATAACATAAACAATATATCAGAAATTGCACGAAAGACACCTATGCTTCGGAAGTACCTCCGGAAGAGTTTCCTATTAACGTGTGGTATAGTATGGTGGCTCCTCTGTACAAAACTAATGCGCTATGTGGTTCAAGTTGGTAACTGATAACCAAGTACTTAGATCGGTCTTAGCTATAAAAGAATTTGTTTTTCTTTTGTTCCTTTATTTCTTATTTGTTTTTAATTATTCTAAATCTTTTGTTTTTCCTGCACAATAATCTAAAATAGACTGGCTATAAAAGTTTAACCCAACTATCCAGGGTCATCGTCATGCTGACGGATTATATTTTAAAAGCCACTCATCAAACAGGCAATTGATTGAAAAATAATAAATAAAATCTATATTACCGAGTAATTTACTTAGTTTACTTGGGTCTTGAAACGTCGGATAGCACACAGGAAATATTGTGGATACAGTAGCAGCAGTATGCTGCTGCTTACTATCTTAGTTGCCTATTACGACTTGCAATTTGTCTATATGCATTGACACTCCTTTCAACAAGATAGATCCTCCCATTTTGTACTCAAATGGGCCATTTTAGTTACAAAAATCGCATGGGGCTTTATTAGTTTGGGTGTCGATTAAAATCGCATCTTTAAAGCATAGTGACCAAAATAGAACAATCGGCTATAAAATTATGCGCGTACACATAATTTGGAATATCGTATGGAATAAAATTTATACATATATCTATAATATGAATTTGACCTGATGAGATTAGAATTATTAAATATAGGACCAATCTTCAGAGGTTTGTTAGAAAAGTTGTGCATGAAAGATGTGTACATAAAAGTACTTTCCAGAAGTGGTTCCTTATGACGATTGCATTAACTCTACGGCACTGTATTGCAGAATCCTGGATCCAAAGGGTCGAGAAGGAAATTTTGAAATGGCTGCTAAAATATGAATTCAATTATATTTATTTAGCAATTAATATGAATAGATTGATTTGTATATATTGTAATCGTGGAAATCCTGTAAGATTGGAATGTATCTTCAAAGTGGCTTCTAAATGGTTACAGTTCCTCATTTACTATGCTGTCTTAATTCACAAATAGGAATTCGTCTACTAATAAATCGAATTACGCATATACAATATACATTTATATTAATAGATTACAGAATCTAGAACATAGTAATACAGTTGCAAAGGGTTTAAGTTGCTCGTCGCAAAAGTTTCAAAATTCTTCTTAACTAACACCAAACATACAGAACAATTAAACTTGTCATTAAAATCAATATTCGAATCAAAAACTATCCAATAAAGCTTATGGATATACCAATTGCTATATCTTGGATGGTATGATCAAACAAAGGCTGTAATATTACTCTCTACCACAACAATAGAACAAAACCGAGTTGGCAGCTTGGTTCAACAGATATATCCTTGAATATTACTTTCTTTTTAATACCCAAAATAAAAATAGTAATATAAGAGTATTTCAATATTCAAAGCTCATTGAAATACCGAAATTTCTGATCTGTTGCTTTTGGACTGTATTTCTAAAATGCGATGTTACGAAAAACATGATACCGACCAGGGGTTAGATACCGAGATATTCCTCAATAATGAAAGCAGTCCTAAAATTATATAATAGAAACTATGGCACATGTTGTGATCACGAGAAATAAAAAAAAATCGGGTATAACCAAGCTAGTTACAAACGGTATTTTAAATAGTTGTGCTTACTCCAACTTATGGCTAGAAGAGCCGTCAAAATATAAAGAAACTCTATCATCAACAAATGAATAAAGATACTGTTCATGAAAATATGTTTCATCTGGCAGTAAGATAATGACTCTATATCCAAGAGTAAGATGATAGCAAGATAAGCAAGATAAATGTCACAGTGGTAAAGAGCAATAAAAGACCCTCGAGCCATGACACAACAATTGACGCTTATAGAATTAGGAAATATAAAATATCCTGAATATCAATAGACACTTAATAACTGATTGGCCAATTTAGACCCTGTATTATGTTTTGCCACTGTTTGTTACAAGACGGGGTAATTGGTGTACAAAGACAGAAATTAGATTATAGTAAACAAATAAGAATTATTATTTGGAAATGCCTGATGGAGAACCTGACGGAGAATCAATATATTCATTCAATGCATGAGATAGAAGAATAATGGAAGGTGCATTGTACTCATTGTACCTTTTTATCGTAACAATGTATGACATCGAAACATAAGGACATCAACCAAACACACAATTTTTAAACTTCCTGTCATATCTTTCCAAAAAAGTCTATACACAAGTGCCATGCAAATATTTTTCAGTTCATCGTTGCTATAAATACTAAATCAATCGTGCTATATTATAGATATGATTGACTCTTATATTTATTATACACCATATTATATGGTATGCACCACAATATCTCAAGATATAACAAGATAGTAATTGTGAACAAAATGTATAGTAATTCCACATTTCTTTGCAAGACGTTTGGCAAGATCTTTTACGAAGATCGAGATTGAAGGGCCTTATAGTAGTTGTGAAATTCATTTGAATGTTGTTGTTTGTTTAGTTCTGAATGTTGCATACGTAAGTATATTCTGCAACACTGCATTTTATTTAGCTTCCTCCATACTCCTGTCAATACATAACACCAGAAAACTTCTAACAACACTCTTATCATAAATTAAACGGGTTCTGATTGATAATAGTCTTTTAAAAAGATATTTTTTAGGTATCATTAGAATGGTGCGCTTGTTAAAGGTTTAATGATATAAAGATGTGCAAGCCTTTAATATTTTTAACAGTTCTAGAAAGCTTCAGATGAAAGAGAAAGTGATATGGTCATAAAAGGAAAGTATCGAAAGTTAATTATAAAATTTTGAAAAAAAAAAGATTATCTTGTTTAAGATTAAAAGTTGCTTGCAAATATCTTTTTTAAGAATTTCTGATAAGACACTTTATTTTCTTTTCTCACTAGCTAGGTCGGAAGGCTGGTATTATTGTTCGAAATATCAGTAAAACTAAAACGAAAGAATGAAATAAAAACATCCTTAATAAATGTCTGGTACTTTGTATCGCATGAGTTCTTTACACCCCTTTGAAATGGTTATTATCAGCCCATTACAGGACGTAAACACTGCTCGATGAAAGGAATCTCTCATGGTAAGTGTGTAAGAAAATATCAAAGGTATAACAATTAGCAAACAGCAAATAGAATTCTCTTATTTGAATTTTTCCTGCTGAAATTCAGGGAAATTAATTGGTATTGAAGGCGATTTTATAATAATGGTTTTCAACAGATGCAAACACAATATATTATTATTAAATCGTTTATTATTTATATCAAATAAATGGCTACAAATATCTATCTAGTATGGACCAAAATAATGCCGACTATCCGAAAGAAAGTCTATGCCATTTATGACTAAATGGCGATTTGGAGTTGATGGATTACTCGGGATCGGTTTCATCAATAATAAACAGACGGACGTGCCACACTTTCTAGAGCCTCAATACTCGGATAGTACCCACCTCAGAGCACACTGAAATTCGGTCCGCTGAACATAGTACATACGGCGAGACTTTCAGCCGGATATACTGCATATTACGAGCTACTTTAGTTAGCTATACTTAGCATATTATTGTAGTTACAACGCTACTAAAATTTATCAGGATATATATTATAGCCAAATTCGACCAACGGTTTAAATCCGTCTCAATTATTTGATTTTTCTTTAGGGTCAAGGTTTGCTGAAATTTAGATCATGTGTCTCTAAAGACCGGGCTGTGTCAATAGTACCTACACACAAGTCAGCAACATCCAAACCATCCGGATTATTCTTGAAACCAATCATACCCTAAGTCTAAGTTACTTGCAGATTGCTTAAATAAGAAAGTTCCATGCCGAGTGAGTTAATGGGAATGTGGACAAAAACGTCTGTCTGTACGTCAGTGTATTTGGTTGTCTCAGAGATCTGAATCTGCTTAGTACTGAATATCTGTAATGACTGTTGAGTTTCATTTTAATTAAAAATTTAAAATATTTCAAAGCTTTAGCCATTTTTGGACTCAGTTTTTGATGGACTAACTGGTTAGGAGTTTTTTTTTTGTTTTTTGATCCATTTAGGCTTGTTCTAGATTTCCGTTATATCCGAAATTCGTCCGACCCCTGAGGCTTGAAAAAGAAGCCATGATCCGATGAACTCCGCATTAAAGTGTAAATCAAAGTTAGTCCTATATAACTAGTCAGGACTCCAGGACTTTGAGATACCATTATCCTAATTAAGTTTTATTAGCAGTACTCTATCATTTTTTATGTCCACGACGGATAGTTGTCAACATGTTCTGGGCTCTGAAATCAAAATGTACACTGGTCATATTTGTATTATAAATTATTATCTGTAAGAAAAAAGTTTCAGCCTATCAAATAAAATAGTTTATCTCTATTCAAGGCATTTCGAGCGCATTGTGTTTAACTTATCTCCACAATGTAGGATGGTGAGAGAAACTGTAGTGTAGCCTGTAGGTTAGGAGATAACCGTTTAACTTAACATTTATATCTAGCAAATTCCCCTTAACCATAGATTTGACTTTAACAGTAGACGCCTGACACTTTGCTGTAACTAGTTTCGACTTAATCAAATCCCAGTAACAAGTTAACTTATATTGCTAGAAATATTTGGTACGTGTATATCATTTGTATTAATTTAACATATTTAATGTTATTTATCGTTTCAAATGTCGGATAATAGTGATTCTACGCGTCTTCAACCTCTTCCTCCTCAAAGCAAGAGAAAGTTCAACGATGATGGTACAGTAAGACCATTCTATGGAAATACCGTTATTTGTCATGTCCCGCAGCAAGATAAAGGTAGCGATTTGTTCTATGCACTATTGGATCTATATAGAGCCAGCCCAAAATTTTCTTTTTACACCAAGATGACCATGCTACCGACTTCAAGTTATCATATGACTGTATATGACGGTACCAATTACATTGACAGAGAGCCTGGACTTTGGCCAGTTGGCATACCGCTAGATGCTCCAATTGATACATGCCATGATATTTTGGCTAGTCGAATATCTGAAGCAAAGTTTAATATCGATGTTCCTATTAAAATGAAAGTTCTTGCAGCTCCTCGTTACGTTGACCCTAACAGCTGGCAATTATGGCTAGAACCTTTTGACGCATCAGAACAAGCTAAGCTAGCCAATACTCGTAACCAGCTAGCAGAATTATTTGGTATAAGACGACCAAACCACGATTCATATCATTATCATATTACTATATCATATATCAATGAAAATTTAACAGAGGCTGAACTTGAAGAATACTCCAAGTTGACTCATGCTTTACACACGAGTATTTTGGAAAAGTGTCCTGTATTAGTGTTCCAAGCCCCAGAATATTGCAGCTACGAAGATATGTTTGCATTTAAAAGACTGGCATTTTGCAAATGAGCTTCGCTTAGTCATTCAAAGTAACTATAGAGCAGTTATTTTGGTTCTTCGTATATATCGATTTTCCAGGACCCAGACCACGTTGATATCGGTAATAGGCCTTGCCTTGGGACCATCTTGGATACCTAGTATCCTATCCTATATAGATATTATGTACAATAATTTCAGATGAAACATATAGACTAATTATATGTAATGATTATATCGACTTCCGAATATGCTTATAAAGATCATTAAAGAATGCAACAGTAATCATAACTTTAGTTACCTGGTTAAAGTTTTAGAGGAGGAACTACATGGCTTATCTGGAAATATTGCTTCAAAGCCCACCAGAAAAAACCAGAAAGCAAGGAAGGAAATACAAATGAAAATATCCCGTGGAGCCTGGTGCATTAAAATGCAAGTTCTTTATCTTATCGTATTATAGGCCAGGGTACATGTGTAGTGAACCAAGCGTGGATTGTTGAATCGCATTAACTGTAGCTAATAATGCACACCAGCATGTTAACTTATCAGTTTGATTATCCGCATTATTTAGTCTACACTTTAGCTTAGATTATGCAGTCTGCCCAGGGCAAGCCTGCCTAAACTAATTCTTCGTCTACTGCTTCTTATCAATCCTTAACTGTTATACGAACTATAACGGCATTTCCTACATCCTATCCGGAGGTAGAACTCCGGCCTGACAGATGATGAACTTTTTTCTAGGAACGTGATCGTTGCCTCTAAAATAAAGTTCAGATCTTTAAACTCATTTTCTGTTAGTTGAGTACAAAAACATTGTTAACAAACCAACCTTTCATTTTCAGAATTTATGAAAACTTCTAAAAGGAGATTGCAAATTATTATTATTATAACGTATTTATATTAACAATCTTAGATATATACATAGCAAGAAGATAGAGTTTGGGAACCTGGTTTATCAGCAGTTCAAGGGCCCGATACGCATAGTGCATCCGCCTCTTTGATAACAAACTGCATTAGTCGCTTTGCATCATTGATAGCGCCTATCATACTAAAAACGTCTATTCGGTTATCTCTTTTGTGACCTTAATAGGAAATTGCGCCTATATCCATAATTTGGATGATCTGAGAGCGCTATATATAAATAATAACACGAATACTTCTAAAGTTGAACGTTTTGAATCAATTGCGGGCTATATAATCAACTCCATCTTTGAAAATTATAATACGGCACCATGAGATTCTTCCCAGATCAAGATACACACCTACCCGATGGGACTCAGATCCCAGGAACTGTTAAGCTAGTTGATGTTGACCATAATATGAATGTCCAACATCAAGGCTCGAAAGATGTTGTTTTAGTTCCTCAACCTACAAATCATCCTGATGATCCTCTTAATTGGGGTACAGTTCGAAAATATATCACTCTATTTTGGCCTATGTGGTATACCTTTATTGTTGCAGTTTTAGCCGCTGTCCCCGCAATTTGTTACCCACAGATGAATGTCGAGACGGGTATTTCTACCGCCGATTTGGTTGCCGGTTCTGGTTATATGTTTTTGTTTTTTGGTTTAGGATGTTTATTCTGGCAACCTGTTGCTCTTAATTTTGGTAGAAGACCTGTGTATACTTACACTATTCTTGTTGGTGGTGTTGCATGCCCAATTTGGTTGAATTATGTCAAATCATCGGGCGAATATTATGCCAACAGAATTATATGTGGATTTTTCCTGTCTTCAGTAGAATCTCTAGGTGAAGTTGCTGTTGCTGACTTATTTTTCACTCACGATAGAGGGTTGGGAATTAGTCTTTATCTGATTGCTTTGTTAGGGGGCTCTTACCTTGGTCCTCTTGCTGCTTCGTTTATTAACGGGAGTATGGGATGGCACTGGATTAACAACTTCTTGGCTATTTTTTCGGGTGGTGGAGCTATTGGTACCTATATCTTTATGGAAGAAACTATGTTTTACAGACCCAATATCTCCGAAGAGATTGTTAACGAGGCTGGGGAAATCATTGACAGTACTTCTAACCCAGAAGAAGTCATCACTGGCTCTGAAAAGAGCGCTCCTGTCCCTAAGGAAATCCCTGTTTCTTCTCCTGCTGCCAGTGAAAACATTGTACCAAAGACTTATCTCCAAAAGTACCCTATTTTATATTATAGATCTCCTGATCAACCCAACTTGTTCCTTGCATCTGTTTTCCGTCCTCTGCAAATTTTTATCTTTTTCTTCCCAGTTGTATGGAGTGGTTTGATTGTTGCATCTGCACTTGCATGGTGGTCCGTTGCAGGGGCTACAGTCGCTTCTATCTTAGAAGCTGCACCGTACAATTTCGGTTCAACTGGTCTTGGACTATTGTATATTGCTCCATTGATCTCTGCTGGAATCTGTATTTGGATTGGTGGTTCCATCTCCGACAAGTTTTGCTTATGGATGGCTCGTCGAAATAATGGTGTGAGAGAACCTGAGTTCCGATTATATACTGGTGTAGTAGCACTGTTCTTCACTCCCTTCGGTTTATGGCTCTATGGAATTGGTGCTGCTCATGAATTGTCTTGGGTTGGAATTGCTTTCGGATATGCATTTTCGACTGTCGGTACTACAATCGGTGCCTCAATTCCTTACACATACGCCATGGACTGCTACCCAAGAGTTGGAGGTGATAGTATGGTGACTGTAATTCTAATTAGAAATCTTATTGGTGGATTTGCTTTTGATTATGCTATCACACCTTGGCTTGATACTGATGGATATCAAACTACCTTTATTATTTTGGGATTCCTATCAATTGCATTCTGGATTTCATGCATTCCCATGATCATTTACGGAAAGCAATTGAGAAGAAAGTCTGCAAGATTATACCAAGATTTTGCTAAGAAATCCACTCATTAAATAAATCGTCTTGTTGCTAGTATTTTCTGTATATATGATTTATATAAATCAATATTCTGAAGTTATTTCTTGTTCATATTTAACAATGAGTTTTTTTCACTGTTGTAATAAACTTTGATCCATGTTAAGCAATTATAACTTTTAAATCAACTTGTACTATAGTTATTAAACTAACAATTATTAATGTTAATACATATACTAAATCCATGTACAATTTTTAAAGGATTATTATCTTTAATACATTAATTAGATAAATGTTTAGAGCCATGTATCCTCTTTCAGCAATATAATCTCCAGCATCTAACATATGGTAAAAAAACAGTTGATGGAGTTGAACAGCTTTATGTCCACTAAATCTAATATTGATAAGACTAACCTCACCAGATAAAAAAACTGGTGGCACCTGTGGCACCTTAGAATCTCCGCCAGTCAGCGAATCAACTTCATAAACGGGTATCTGTCTATACCAAGAGTAACTTTCTAGGATATCTTTAACACAACTTTTCAAGGTTGCAGCTAGTAAATTTAGCTTATCTACCTTATCCTTTGAAAATATTTCTAGAGCTATGCATCCAGCAGCCATGGTAACAACATAATATTATGAAATATACCAGAATGGGCTAATCTTGCAGACGATGGATCAAGCATTAGCATTATACCGTTACGGCTACCGAAAACGCCAAAAGTCATTCCATCTCCAATCCATTTTCCAAATGTAATCAAATCGGCTTTAACATTCAACTTACTGCTAATACCGCTATATACAAATCGAGGTGTTATGGCTTCATCTACAATAAGTAAGGCGCCAATTTCGCTGGATTTGGAAGCTATGTACTTGACGAATTCAGGGGATGCTAGCCTACAGCATGTCGAACCTTGCACAGAGTCTACCAACACAGCAGCAACTGATCCAGTGGGAAGCTCTGATAATATCTTGTCAGTATCAGCAATATTGTTGTATGGTACGATAACAAAATCATGGGGCAGAATTATTGTTGGTAACTTTTCTAGCATTGCCTCTTTGGAGAACATAAGTGTACTCCATGATAAGCGTTTGTGAACACAACAATCTTCTGTCTTCAGTATATGC
This sequence comes from Sugiyamaella mastotermitis, assembly GCA_030572735.1. Lineage (NCBI taxonomy): Eukaryota > Fungi > Ascomycota > Dipodascomycetes > Dipodascales > Trichomonascaceae > Sugiyamaella > Sugiyamaella mastotermitis. The sequence continues at coordinate 60,607 of JAJMBN010000071.1, forward strand.
AACTGCTGCCGCGATAGCCATGCTATTTGCTTCAGTTCCTGAATTAGTAAATCTTACTAATTCCACACCGCTGGGTCCAAATCGCTCAACTAATTAGACGACATCTCGGTCTCAAACATATTCTGTCCTCCAAAATTCCATCCATTTGATAAAACATTTGTTAAAGCCTCCTTGATTTTGGAATTTGAGTGACTAAATATACCGGCGCTAAATTCTCCCAAGAAATCGATATAGGTCTTCCTATCAACCGAAGGTTGAGTGCAACCATCCCCTTTCGCAAATGTAATTGGATAAGGTGCTGTATACAAAACTGTTCTAGTATTGCCGCCTGGGAAGCATTTTTTTAGTTTTGATAAAGATTTCTTTGGTGTCAAACTTCTCAATTGAGGTTGTGAGAGCAGTCAATAATGTAGATAACATTGTCGCTTCTTGGACTTCTTGTTGACTTGTTATTGTGATTAGAACAAGGATAGCATCTCCTGTATGTATGTAGTACATGCATGACTTAGTAGCTGTTAATGTTAACTATGGCGAGTTAATTGTTACGGTATTATCTGTATCGGACATTATTTTGCGCCCTTTTTGAGTATCTAAGATAAGGACTACATTAGATCAAGAACCAGTTGACAGAATATATAAAATACGAGATTACCATTTAAACAGAAGTTCTACTGGGATCAATGCCTTCTAATATATGAGTATTTGCTCTGGGACCAGTATAATATTTGTGGCCCGATATCATCCAATAAATCGTGCAGAATACTGCAATACCAGCGAATATAACAGATGCATAATTCATATTGTCTGGTGTCACTGGTTTTATGCTCGGGAAAAAGAAAATCATACTGACAAAGGCTGTCCAAGCTACAGACCAGATATTAACTATAGCACTGAATGGACCCATGTGCCATGGACCTCTTTCGAATTTTCCGTATACAAGCTTGCAGATGATAGGTATACAGTAACTCCAGTCCATAGCGATAGCACAGACGTTGAATATAGCTGCTATTGTCGTATAAGATCCTAGACCAATAAGATTGATTAGAATACAAGAAATAGTTGTTAACCAAACTGCATTGATAGGTACCCCAGTGTAGTTATTAATCTTGTAAAAAAAGTTTGAAAACGGGATCATTTGATCTCTGGAGAATGCCCATGCAGTTCGAGAACAAGCATGGATTTCGGTTACAGCAACAAAATTTTGGATTATAAATGCAGAGATAGTGAAAAACAATCCAGCCTTTTTGCCCATGACGTTGTAAAATATCTGTGCAACTGGCTGAGCAATTGGAGATGCTAGAATTTCATTTGGATCTCCCATACAGAATACAAGAACAACGTTGAAAAAAATTCCTCCAAAGTATGTGAAAAGCATCGCCCATGAAATTGCTATAGGAGCCTTCTTCTCAGGTTCAGCCATTTCTTCACAGATATGAGCAGTTGCATCATAATCAGTCATAGTCCATGAAACAGACAGAAAGCCAAACAGCACTGAAAATCCAACGGGCTCCCACCCAGAAGCCGGTTCAAAATGAGTGAAAGCGTATTTAGCATCATGTTTATCTTTCTGCATGACTAGCAAAGCTATTGAACCTGATAGAAGAATGCCCACATGAAATACAAGATAAAAGTTAGTGATCTTTTCCAAAATCTTTGTGGACATAGAATTAAATAACCCATGGCAGATGAGTATAGCAGCCATTACACCAACCGTTTGCTGTTGTGTAGGCACATAGTTAAAATCTAACCCCATGGAAACAGCTGCCAAAAGCAATTGAGCAGCACCATAGTCGACAGAAGCTACTGCTGCTACTTGCCCAAGTAGATTTAACCATCCAACCATCCAGCTAATAAGGGGTACCTGTTTCTTTGGAACCAGATAGTTGAGGGTGAAATAAATTCCCCCAGATGTAGGATATGCAGATACAAGCTCTGCGACTGAAAATGCTATACATAGACAACCAAAACCCGAGATAGTCCAGCACCAAATAGCAGCAGCACCTCCTCCAGCAATTAGTGGATATGAAAATGTTGTAGCAACAGTTGAAAATAAACCAGAGATAGACACTGCAAATGAGATAGCTGAGAATTGAGTAAACTCTCGCTTGAACACAGGTTGGTATCCCATCTCTGCGAGTTTTCGGTCTTCCTCGCTCATATGAGCAAACTCTTTAGAGTCTATATATTCAATCCCATCTTCGTGTTCGGCCACTATGTGGATAGTCTCTTTCTCCTTAGTCATTATTTCTAAGGTTAATCTCTATGGTCAACTAATACCATGGAGACTTGTTGACTTATATAAATCTCTTACCACTTTCTATTCGTAAAAGGTATTATCGATTCGGGATATTGAAGCTTCCGCGATAACAACCGATCCTCGAAGGTTCACATTGCAAATGAGGCATTAGTGACAGATGCTACAATGCCGATAACGAGTTCTCATCATTAATAGTAAAGATCTTACACATCATATATATTTTATCGGCTAAAGTTACTGAATTAGACACTAGTTTGCGTTTTATCTGTGCAACTAAATAATCTTATTCAAAAAGGGCTAGTATATTCACTTTCCATGGCCTAGGTTAACTTTATATTCTGACAAGTCGGTCAACCTGCAGTAAAATAAAATAATTTCTTGGTTTATCGCAAAGAACTGCCCAAAACGATCCCCGCCAAAAAATATTGGGTTGTAGCAACTTCTAGTTGTCATCTGATCTCTGTGGCACGCAGCGATTTTTATATTTTTATTTGCGGTATAAATAGGTGTCAGCAAGATAAGAGCCAGATATAGCTATCTTGCAGCCCGAAGGCTTGTAATCTCTGCGGCAACTATCGTTGCATGCAGCCCTTATCAGTCGGCCAGAGATTAAGAAAAGCATATAAACTTATACCAGGAACTCTAAATAAAAGTATAGATTGTGTAAACAAGATGGACAGGTCTAGTTTGATGGTTCTTAGTCAGGTTGTTCTCCTGCTTTCGGTGATTTCGCTAGTCGCCATTTTAAGCTGGCAAAAGTTGTATCCGAAAAGTAGACGCAATTCTGTATCCAGTTTAGAAAAAGATGAGTTAGTGATGCCTCAACCGACACCATTGGATATAACTCCAGATATGGTTCAAAGCTACCATGATCGACCATGGAGACCCTTTCGATGGCCCTACCACCAAACTATGAGTATTTTCAAGTTGGATGTTAACCACTGGCTTGACATGGACAAGTATTACATCAGATATATCCAGGAAAAGGAAAAGGAGTTTAAAGAGCACCAAAAGGAGACCATTGGATGTCTTGCTGATGGTGAAGAACCATGTGAAGAGCTTCTCGAGATGGTTGTGGATCACATGTGCAAAAGATACCCAAAGTGTTTTGTTAAAACTGGAAACACCCTTCGTAATAACATAACTAAAGAAGACATTGACTTATCCACACCTAGAAAGGTACATGCATTGGAACTGATAGGAAAAATAGCAAAAGAAGACTTCTATGTTGCTCGAAAAAGGGAAGATGGACGACATTATCTTGTGGCTGCTGCTGTACCATTTTCTGGAGGAAGCTTCAACATTTCCAGCAAATTGGGGCTTCACCTCGACCAGATCCATAAGCCAGTTCCTTACTACGAAACAAAACTCAAGGTATCAATGGAGAGATGGTTTAGCAGGTTCCATCCATGTCAACCAGTGGAAAGAGCATCGTTCTATATCACTTGGGATCATGAATTATTCCTATCGGGTATTTATGAAGAAAACGAAGAAAAGAGGCTCACAAAGGAACAAATCAGCAAAATTCCCTACGAAAAGTTCAACGTTCGAATAGAAAGACAAGCATTACGCAAATTACCAAAGACGCAGGCAGTTATTTTCACCAATCATCCTATCTATTATTCGATCGACTCAATGAAAGATGAACCCATGGTGCCATCTTTATTAAAAAATATCATTCAAGGCGCACCCGAAAAGATCATCAAATACAAGCACTATGATGAAATTGAGCATCACCTTGTTCCATACTTGGATAAGTTGATCCAGAGACAATATGATATGGGTATAATCAGTCCAGATGATGAAGTTAGGACGTTACCTTCATATCCTTTTGCTCATTGGGTGACTGAATCTACAGACTACGGCTGGCCCAATAAATCATAATACATAGAACCCAGAACCAGTGATATATATAGAATAATACAGCACTAAAGCTGAATATATGGTACATATTAATCTATTATTAGTATAGCTATTATTATGATGCATTAGGGAATAAATATTAAGGTAATAAGTTAGGTAAATTATCATTTATTCATCAAAATCCTTCAAAGAGCCTTCTATCTTGGCCTGCTCTACTAATTGCACCAAAATCAAATGACGCTTGGCACCCACTTTCTTTCCAATCTCGGTACGCATAGTGTCCTTGATAGATAACAGCTTGTCAAAGAAATGACTATAAGCAGTATCGATTGAGAGATCTGAGTGGTATAAGGGCCTGTTTTTAGCTCCCGAATAGGCCGCTACACGAAAGATACCCATAGCTCCAATAGCATCTAGTCTATCTGCATCATGGATACAGTGGAATTCTGGGCAAGTTTCATGCCATTCAGTCCATTGTCTACTTGCTTTCAGTTTCTTCTCTCGACTGTTTCCGGTATCTTTGACGATCCTGATAACCAGTTCGGCCTTATCCGAACTCATTCCATAACCAGTCATTAGCTTCAAGAGCTTTTCTGATATTAAATTGGCAGAGTCATCAGCCTTGACATATTTATAATCGAGCAAATCATGAAATAAAGCAGCGAGCTCAACAACCTGAAGGTCTGTATTAGGTATTGTTTTTGCAATCTTAACTGCCATGTCTCTAACTCGATATACATGCAATGCATCATGAGAAGGGTCATACTGCTCCATCACGCCCTCCATCAAAGTCTGTGCTTCTTCAATAAGAGATTTTGACATTTTCACTGTTATAATATGATCTTAAGAAAGTATATATAAGTTGTAAAGTTGTTATCGGCAATAGCTGGTGGTTTCTATGCCTCATAACCAGCCGTGCAACACGATGAGCCTCCCGAGATCTGTTGCCTACCAATATGCATGGTATCAATCGAAACTCCCATTTGGCGACGATAACAATGAATTCCTTAAAATATCTGCTATTGGGGTATGCGGTGTTTTAATGATTCCTATATAATATTTTGATATAATTAAGAAGTTTATTAAAAATGTTTATACTGAACATTTTTAAAAAAAAAATCTAAAAGACTACTGTTTAATAAGTTACAGCATACATGTCGAAGTAAGTGGGGGTAGTACTCCAGGTAACAGCACCACTTTCAGCAACAGTAACGTAAAATCTAGGGGAAGGATTCTTGACAAAACTGACAGAGATAACTTCAACGGTATAACCTTGTTGTTCAGGAATGTATTCAACCATGAAAACTTGAGATTGTTGAGTAGTATACAAAGGAACAACATATGAGCCCTTGGTTAACTCATCAGCAGATGAAGCAGAAAGTTGTTCTGGAGTAGCGATAGAAGGCTGGGTGGGGTTACCCCAGTAGAGAGATGTGTTGAGAGCAGATCTGATATCAAAGGCAGGAATAAACAAACCTTGGTTCTCAGTCAAGAAGAACCCTTGAGACTTGTCAAGAGTTCCGTTGAAAGTACCGTTGGTGCCGATGCTAGAAGCAGCAGTACCAAGAATGGTACCAGTATTACCTTTAAGTATAGTAAGTGCCTTTCCGGTCTTTTGGTCAACAAACATGTTGTATCTACCTTCAGTTGGTTTTCCAATCATCTTTCTGTAACCAGTCTCAACCTTGAGAGAAGCTGCAGCCGTTTGGTTTCTATATGGAACAGGAGAGTATTGGCCTCCGAACTCTTGAAGACATTCAATACTACCCATATAATTACCTGCATCGTTGGTAATAGGGACCTCAGCAACATTAATAGAGAAGGTAGTATAGTTAGGATGATCAAAGTCAAAGGCATTTACCAAGTTTGACATGACTTGTCTTCTCCAAGGAGATAACTCTTGAGAAGTGATATTCTTACCTTTGGCAGCAGCCCAAGCTTCAAGGAACATAATTTGAGAGTTATGGTCAGAAGTCTCAGTAAAAACCTTTCCACCAGTAGTCCAAGGGGAAACAATCATCAAAGGAACTCTAGGACCAGGACCAGAAGGAACATAATGAGTAATGTTCTCTGGATCGTAGAACCATTCACCCTGAGTACCATTGAGGGAAATGTAAGGCAAGACGTGGTCACCCCATCCACCAGACTCATCATAAGACATAATAAGGACAGTCTTGTTATAAAGAGGAGAGTTTACAACAGCATTGACAATTTGCTCGGATAACCAAGATCCATCCTTTGGCATCCAAGGAGGATGTTCAGAAAGTTCCATAGGACCCATGACGTAAGACACGGCAGGCAGGGTTCCATTGGCAAGGTCATCGAAGAGCTTTTGCATACCTTCGAAACTGAGAGCGTTCTGGGCAAGAGAGCTGTTTGCAGGAGCAGATCTGTATTGTTCAAAGTGAACAAATGGATTATCACCGAAATTATCAACAGATTGATAAGCATACCAAGAGATACCAGCATCGTCAAGGTATTCAGGAGTAGTCTTCCACTTGAGGGGGAAGCAGTTTAATCCTGGTTGTTCACATCCAGGAGTACCCCAGTTCTCAATGTAAACACCACCTTTGTCAGGAGAAATGTTTCCACCAGGAACGTTAATAGTTCCAGAAATCCAGGTAGCTCTGTTAGGCCAGGTGGGTCCAATTACAGCTTGCATGTACATGTCACCGATAGTGAATGAGTCGGCAATACTATAATAAGCGGGGATTTCTTTTCTGGTAAAGTGAGCCCAGGAGTAAGGAGTGTTATCAATTACCCATCTATCGTAGTTTCCATTGTCCCACACTTGATGGTTAGCAGCCCATCCGTTAGAACCACCGTACATACATTGAGAGGAATTAGCGTACTCGGGGTTCTCAGCGATGTACCAAGGCAACAAATAAGGACCCTCAGTACTAGCATTAGCAGTAGGTTGGTAGTAGTGAGACTTGTTACCTTTGACAAGTTCAGTGGGATCTTGAAACCCTCTAACTCCGGCTAAAGTACCATAGTAGTGGTCGAAAGCTCTGTTCTCTTGCATATAAAGAATAACATGTTCAATAGACTCAAGACTGTCGGCAGCTACCAATCCAACAGGAACGATAGCGGCTGCTACTGTTTGTAAAAACTTCATTGCTGCTAATGATAGTAATTGTAACAAAAAACATTGGTCTTTATACTTTTTTTATATTTCGTCCGACGATCTGTTAGGGCTGTATTTCCGACCGACAGCTAAAACTTTAATGACTGTACTGTGTTACTTGTGACCGGAACTCAAATATCCTTCCCCACGTGTATTATACTGCATTATCTAATTATTTTACATGGCAATTGTCTAGGTTTTGATATCAAGGTGCTTTTTATCTTATAGTCGGTTATTGTCGATTAGAAAAATGTCTCAATTTTAAACTCATCAACAAGCTTAAATACAACCGCCAAACATTTCCCTGATAATCTTGTACACTTTTATATTTGAGCTTTGCTTCCACCTTACGAATTGGAAACTCCTGTCATCACCTTCAGAAGTTACTACGTAAATCCTGGTTTGAACAGTAATAATTATCCAAAATCTGGACTATCCAATAGGAATTGATTGAATAATAATTATCGTATTGATCAACTTGCTTTTACGTAACTACTTACATGCGAGGTACAATAATATGGCTTGCATTGCATCTCGTTCTATGGTCCTTAGCCAGCCTAATCCAAAAACACGTGCCTTGCTAATTATGAAAATAGATGGACGCTTCTGAGCTAAGATCTACCTCAATTTTTCTCAATTTCTCTAAATAATTTATTTATTTTGTATGTATCTCCGAAATAACCGGTTTTGTCGGTGGCCGTAAATTTTTATCAGAGCTATCACTGGTAGATAAAGGTTCCGGCCAGAATAAGTCAGCCTTTTTAGTTTTTTCTTCATCATGCCTGTCTTCAAAAAATCGTATTTTTCGGTACTCCTATTAGGTAAATTTCTATAGCCAGTACTGTAGTGGCATATATTCTAACAATATTTAGTGTTAATTGTTTGTCTATTTGGTCTAGAATTGACTAAATCCGGTCGTTATGTAGATATCTCTAGTTTGATAGGGCAAGCGGATCAGCATAGGTTAAAAGTCGAGCCAAAAACTCATTACTATGTTTGGGATGTCAGAGAACATGTTATAAGTCCAGATGGGGTAGAGAAGAAGATGAAATTGGTCAATGGTCAATTTCCAGGACCTAGCGTAGTAGCCAAGAAGGGTGATTCCCTTAACATTGTTGTCATGAATAACTTAAAAGAATCTACAACAATACATTGGCACGGCATAAAACAGAGAGGATCGAATACAATGGATGGACCTCATGGTATTACACAATGTGGAATCCCGCCAGGACAAAACTACACTTATGAATTTGAGCTGGACGAGTCTGGAACTTATTGGTGGCATTCTCATGCTGGTGTTCAGCGTGCAGATGGATTATACGGGTCATTGATTGTCACTAGTGACGATGACAATTATATTCTGGGGAAAGACTATGATAAAGATGTCACTGTGGTACTTAGCGATCATTACCATCAGGATTCCGATAAAGTATTGAAATACTATCTGTCAGCTATAAGTAGTGGTATGGAACCCGTTCCTGATAATGGCTTCATTAATGGTGAGCATATATTCCAATGTGATCGTCTCGTTTCCAAAGAATTCTCCTGTACAGACAACATAGGCAAACACCATGAGTTTAACTTTGTGCAAGGAAAGCGCTATAGGTTAAGAATTATTAATACTAGTGCAATGGCTGATTTCCAATTCTCAACTGATGATCATGAACTACGAGTAATTGAAGCTGACTCTACTGAAGTTAAAGGTACTACTGTTCATTATTTACCCATTGCTCCTGGACAGCGATATTCGGTAATTATAGATGCCCCTGAGGCTAGTAGGGTGTTCATGCGAGCATATATGAATGAAGAATGTTTCAATTACTTCAACAAAGTATTGGATCCTGACATCAAAGCTATTGTGAACATAAAATCTAAAATGGGTCATAAAATTGACTTGTTGAAGAAATTGATAACTAGGTCTAAGGTTCCCCTTCCCACCAGCAAACCTTGGGTAGATAAACTGCCTCCAAATAGATGTCTCAACCTTGATGAGTCATTATTGGTACCTATAGATCATCAGGACGTACCAGATGCAAATATTTCAATAATGGTATGGCCAAAGATCATGAAGTTACAACATACCAATTTGATTTCTTACTCTTATTTCAATCGAACTAGTTGGAAGCATGTACCTGGGGCACCCAATCTTCTGGTTGAAGCGGGGCTTGTCAATATAACTGATTTTCAGCCTATAATGCCTGTGTCAAAACAGCCCAGTAACAAAAGATGGGGAGGGGATCAGCTTATTACAGATATTAAAAATGGAACAGTTGTGGAACTTATTATAAGCAATGCTGACGAAGACACGCATCCTTTTCATCTGGTACGTATTGGAAGTTGTATATTAAACGTGAATAACTAACATTAGCATGGTCATGATTTCTGGATCCTTAGAAATTATGGGGCCAAGCCAGGTCAAGGCTTTGGCCTTTGGAATGAAGGGGAAGTGGCCAATTACAATCTAGATAATCCTATACGTAGGGATACACTGAGTGTTCCTAGAATGGGGCATGCGGTCATTAGATGGCGAGCAGATAATCCTGGTATCTGGGCTTTTCATTGTCATATTTTATGGCACTTAGCAGCGGGAATGATGATGCAGTTCAGTGAGGGGATGGACCAATTTACTGAGACCATTCCACAGCAACTCGTAGATCAGGTAAGTATCTTTAAATGGATATATTTTGTCAAGACTAACATCAAGTGCAAAGCAGAAAAACTATGAAAGATTGCATGTAATTAAACTTGTTTAGGCTATAACTGATACTTAAAGAGCCTGTTTTCCTTATCAGTAAAATTCATAAATTCCATACCCAGAGTATATTTAACAGGACAATCTCTTTGTAACTCCTCTTTTTCTTGTTTTCAAAAGAATAAACAAAGTGCAAAATCAAACAACAAGCAAAAGTCACAATCCAAAGACCAAAAATAGCAACTTTAGCTTTGTGATAATAAGGAGGAGGGTTTCTGAAGATCTGGGGCCCAACAAAGAATCCAATACCATAAGCGATGATTGCTATGGCATTAACTGTAATCTTCTTGGTATTTCCAGTGGCATTCGATGCAACTAACCTTAAAATAATAGAGGACCTGAGTTACCAATCAAAATGTAATATGTTACAATCTGATCACCTCTGTGAGCTAATAAACTATCTCTCTCAAGACCCACATGAGGGAGATACTGAAAATACTGAAAAGTTGAACCAGGGCTGTAGCCAAAGCTTCAATCTTTGTCCAAAGTAAGATGAGAATAAAATAGCCGGAACCTCCCATGCACCAGCAGGAATAGTGAGTAGCAAAGTTACTCTGCTGTTAAAACCATAGGATTGAATGAGTAGAGTAGAAAAAACTGTAGCACCACCAGCAGGGATACACATTGAAATCATTAACAATATATATATGTCTTGATATCAGTAAGTGCTTCTCGTACTTGATACCACTTGAAAACTGTACTACCGACACCTTCTTGGTTATCTCTCATTCTTTCAAAAACAAGAGTCTTTTCATCTTCTAATAACCCCTTGGTACGGATAGGAGAATCTGCCATAAAGAAAAACATTGCGACATCAATAAATATTGCAAAAACAACCAATGACGATATTTAATATTTCTCATGCTGGGAATTTTAAGCCTGTATTATAAACACCTTATGCAGTTCCAAAGGCTAATAGAACTCCTATAATAATAACTAGGCTATTGAAACAAAATTACACACCAGTCCTTGGTCCCTGTTCACTTTCTTGTACACATTACGGTGATGAGAAACAAATCCAGGGGTAACACAACCTTCACATACTCCTAATAAAAATCTAATAACGAGGATACCACCATAGTTCTTAATACCAGCAGTGTATACTAGTAGTAATTCCCATGTCATAGTATATATCGAGATATATTTCGCAACTGGAGATCTTTGCATCAAGACATTGTCAGGGTAGGAAGCTGCCAAATAACCAGCTTAAAACATAGAACCAGCCCAACCATATTGACCACTATCCAAATGTAAATCATCTCGGATTCCTAATTCTGCGGAATAACACCATCTAATTTGTTAGTTCAAAAATGTTTAAGAGTTGCGGATTTCAGGCCCAAGGTGTAAGATACTCGGAATTGATTAGTGCAATCTCCAAAACTTATTGTGCCGTAATTATACTTACACAGTTTTATCAATATATTGAAGAAAATACAATAGATAACACCAAGGAAGTAGTCGAGTGTGATTTTTCTTAGGATTCGTTTGTTTTCTTCTTTTGTGATCTCTCTTCCATCGTCAGCTGCGTATTTGAGAGCTTCATCTACTCCTCGAATAACATCGACGTGCTGAGGGTTGTAACCACGCCAATATTGGGCTCTGGGTTATTATTCGAATCAATAGGCCTTTCATACATATCACTCCTACTTTATTTTACACATTAAAAATGTCGAAGGATAGTCAGTGATTTATATAAAATGGATTCTGTTAAATATTACGTTGCTTAACCAAACCTAAAGCACTTTTATTATGTGTTCCTTAAAACAGGGGCTAGGCAGGTGCTGATATCCTCTTATCTAGCATCCCGTAACGGGTAAACTAGGAGCCTGTCGCGATAAGCTTGAACTACGGTAACTTAAGTTAAGTTAAGTTAACTTAACATTAACTTAAAGCACATAACAATTATAACAAGCTGCTAATGAGCGACAGTGTAACGCGCTTCTCCGCATTATGTCATAAGGTTAGCAAAATAAACCCTTACCACTACTTGCTAAACGTAAGAAAAAATCTGTTGCTAAACCGCTGTATTGTTATCTTTAGTTGCGGAGCGTTATAATAATGCCAATCAAATACTCAAATAATATATTACTATAAGCCTTATAATCACATTCATAACCAAATTCATTAAAGAGTATTTGCCTACTCGCCCAGATTCAAAGCTTCTCTTCTTGACTTAGACTTGGCGTCAAAGAATGGACGTTCAGCAAGGGAGGTGACCCGAGTACCATGCCTGGGCTCCTGTCCTTCGTAATCCCAAACTGCATTGTGGTTGGTAATTCTGTTATCCCAGATAGCAGAGGTACCAAGACCCTCCTTAGTTGGTTGCCATCTAAATCTTACTTGAATATCAAGATTCTTTTCTAAAACATCAAAGAGTAGAGCCAAAATAGCGTCAGATTCTTTAGGCTCAAGTCCAACAATTCTAACTGTATGACCTCTATTAACCCATAAAGCCTTCCAACCAGTAGCAGGATGGGTTCTAATAATAGGGTGTTCTCTTTCAATGAATTTGGGGCCGCCAAATTGATCATTCTTATCAAGATACTTGTGAGCAGATCTGTGAATAGCAGTTTTACCTTCCAAGAACTGTTGTAAAGCGACAGAGAGCTTATCATATGCACCATATCCAGATGTCCAGACAGTATCACCTCCAATACTGGGGATTTGGTCATTGTGAAGGTGTGTAATGCCAGCAGGTTGGAATTCGTGGTCCAAATCGGTGTGCCATCCAGAAGCACCACCTGGGTTTCTGAAATTTACTTTTCTTCCTTCAAATTGTTGGAGATCTGGCCACAGCACAGTAATACCGGGAAGACCGGGAACATGAGGAACTTGGGGGTGGACCTCAACTTGTCCAAAATATTTTCCCAGCTCCAATTGCTTTTGAGGGGATAAATCTTGATCTCTGAAGAAAACGACGGATCTCTCGGCAATAAGAAGAGCCAATTCGTCTTTCTGTTGATCAGTTAAATCAGCTAATTGGAGACCAACGATTTCAGTACCAATATGCTTAGTCAAATGAATTACTTGCTTTGCAGCACCCAGCAAAGCCTTCTTCTCCTTATCGGCATGTAGACCTCTTTCAACATATGGGTATTCTTGAGATCTAACAGCAGTGGCCTCATCTAACCACAATGGGATACTCTCAGGTCTCTCAGGATATCCCTTGGATAAGTCAACACCATGTCTCTCAAATCTGGCTTTAGAGTTCTTGGGAAGCTTGTCCAAATAATTATCAGAGAAACCTTGCTTTAAAACTGCATTGTTAGAAGCAATTTTCTTTGATCGAATTGCTTCTTCGATATCGTTGACTGTTGAAGGCGCCATTGTAATTTTAATTTTTGATAGACTTTAAACTCTGCTAATGCTGGTATTTATAATACAGCCACAAGATAACTTACGAAACCATGCTTAGTCTTGACGTAACTAATAGATAATCCTAAAAAGGATAGAGTCCGACCAATATTATATTATGGCCGACTATATGATCTGATTATTGACATTGCTATTCTTTTTGTCATTATGACATCTAATGGTGGGGAGTTATATCATCACTGCACGTGCAATGTGATGATTCTCCGCGTTTTCACTTCCTATATATCTGGCTATACAACATATTGATTAAGTATTCGTCAAAAACCAAAATAATAATAAGATACATGTATTTAGGGGTCATGCTAGATATGTCATGTGTCGGGGTTAATTTACTGATTCCGATGATCTGTAGCGATCGCAGATTACAGGTGCTTTACAGATAACCTCAATTTATACGTTATGAAAACTAGACCAAAAATATCATATCCCAGTTCATAATTATTTTATTTTATGAGCATTCATGCAACTTTACAAAAATATATTTTCATTAGTTACCAAGACCCAATGCCTCTCTTCTCGACTTGGACTTAGGGTCCAAGAATGGGATCTCAGCTAAAGATGTGACTCTGGTTCCATGTCTAGGTTCAGTACCTTCGTAATCCCAAACAGCGTTATGGTTGGTAATTCTGTTATCCCAAAGAGCAGAGGTACCAAGACCATCCTTAGTAGGTTGCCAGTTGAATCTAACTTGAATATCTAGATTAGTCTCAAAAATATTAAACAAGATTTCTAAGATAGCATCCGATTCCTTAGGCTCAAGACCGACAATTCTAACGGTATAGGCTCTGTTGACCCACAAAGACTTCCAACCAGTAGCTGGGTGGGTTCTAATAATAGGATGCTCTCTTTCAATGTGCTTGGGACCACCAAATTGATCATTTTTGTCAACATACTTGTGAAGAGACTTGTAGATAGCGGTCTTTCCTTCAAGGAATTCTTGCAAAGCAGGGGAAAGCTTATCATATGCACCATATCCAGAACTCCACAAAGTATCACCACCAACACTTGGGATCTGGTCATTGTGAAGATGAGTAATACCAGGGGGTTGATGCTCATGAACCAAATCAGTATGCCAGTGGGCAGCTCCACCTGGTTTCTTGAAACTGGTCTTTCTACCCTCAAATCTTCCAAGATCTGGCCACATCACAGTAACTCCTGGAAGACCAGGAACATGAGGAACTTGGGGGTGGACCTCAACTTGTCCAAAGTATTTTCCCAGCTCCAATTGCTTTTGAGGGGATAAATCTTGATCTCTGAAGAAAACGACGGATCTCTCGGCAATAAGAAGAGCCAATTCGTCTTTCTGTTGATCAGTTAAATCAGCTAATTGGAGACCAACGATTTCAGTACCAATATGCTTAGTCAAATGAATTACTTGCTTTGCAGCACCCAGAAGAGCCTTCTTCTCCTTATCAGCATGTAGCCCTCTCTCAACATACGGATAATCTTCAGATCGAAATGCCTTAGCCTCGTCTAAATACAATGGAATATAATTTGGTCTCTCTGGGTATCCCTTTGATAGATCCACGTTATGTCTTTCCAATCTAGCCTTTGAATGCTTGGGAACACGATCCAAATAGTTGTTTGTATGGCCGGTCTTTAAGGTGACATGGCCAGCAATCTTCAATTGCTCTTTGAGCTGGTCATCAAGACCGTCGACAGATGAGGGAGGAGCCATTATAATGATACTAAATAAATTATAATTCTTTTATTTAAATTTTATTTGCGGATTCATTAAATTAAATATAGTTTGAAATTAATAGCTTACAACTACTGTAATGGTTTTATCTGATTGCTCACCCCACCAGAAACTAACGCAATTGTCATCAGTCCCAGATAAATCTCGCATTATGCAGACGGTTCTCATCATTATTACCTGTTAGGTCTAGAATGTCCGCTAGCTTGACCCATAAGGGCATCAGTCCGAATGTTAGGCGGGAAATTTATCGGAACGAGAAATAAATTATTATCTTTGAATTTTAATATTACCAAAAATTACTAGTCCTCTATGTCATCAAGTAACGAGTAGTATGCTTGCGAATCTGGCAGATTTTTCGCATCACGCTTTTCCAATGTGTAAGCAATAACAGTCAAAATAGCCCCTGTGGTTGAAAGGACTGCCGTATAACTAAAGCCAAGAAAATATCTTGGCATATCGGTTGCTTTCCATACAAACAATGGAACCACTGCACCCGTTACATAAGCTAAATTATTAGTCAACGTGATTACAATCAATCTTTTGTCATCATTGCCTGCTAATAATCGGTTTGCCCAGGCAAAAATCATAGGCTGTCCCCAGCTCCCAGGCACTCCTATTAAGAAGTAGCAAAACCAATGCAGGCTATCGGGAATCTTCCATACTGCTAACAGAGTACAACCCACGATTTGACATAGAAAATATAAAAGAACAAATGGCCAGTTTAAGCCTCGTAGTTTATCGGATATAAATGCCAAAACAAGTGTAACAACTATTCCAATAGCGCTCACAGCAGTTGGGTACACATTGTATTGAACGGGTGTATAGCCAAGGCTCTTGAGCCAGCTCTGGAAAGTGGGTTGGCCATGAGCACTAGAGGAATTGTTATATGCAAGAAACATTAACGGAAATAAATAAATATGCCAGCTATCAAAGCATTCTTTTAGTGAATGCCAAGTAATTGCGTGACCGTGACTCTGGCCCTTACGGGAGCTGCTACTTGATCTCCGCCTCCTTTCTAAAGCGATGGATTTGTCGGCATCACTGAAATACCAAGATTTGGTAGTTTCAGGAGTATCAGGGTTTGCAATCATTGTATATATTGCTACAGGAAATGATATCAATGCATCCAAAATAAATAACCATTTGTAGGCTGGGAACCCCGGCTCATCTTCAACACTCTTCAATATAGCTGCTTGTAAATATCCAGTAGCCATTCCGGCAGCAGTTCCAGACAATGCAAACAGGGAAGTGCGCTTAGTTAGCTCATGGGGCAGATACCATGCTCCTAATAAATATTCGACTCCAGGAAAGAATCCACTTTCTGTCAATCCAATTAAAAATCTTATAAAATACATTGAATTGTATGTTGTGCAAAAAACCGTAGATAATGTCAACAAGCACCATATCAACTCTAATAACCCAATATAATATCGAGGAGGTACTCGTTGTATAATAAAGCTGGAAGGTATCTGTCCTATTATATAGCCTATTGTCCATAACGATTGCATGTAATTTAGTTGTATACCAGACATTCCCAGATCCTCTTGCATACCATTAATATAAGCTGTGTTGATATTATTAAGATTCAAGGTCTTGATAAAGTATCCTAGCATAATGGAAGATAGGAAGAATCCATCCAACTTAGTCAGAAACGACTTTTCATTCTTAGTGTCTACTATGGCCTCTCTCAGCCTATGTTGACTGTCAGGCTTTGTAGAATCGCCATCAGACAATGATTCACCTTCGTCTATCGTTATAGACTGTTTTGTTCCGTAATTTGCTACAACCATATCTTGGAGCTCAAATTCAAAATCGGGCATCTTTAATTCCCCATGCTGACTTTTATACCATCGCCTTATGTGTGTAAATAATATCTTAACTAATAATATCACTGGATGGCGTATCAGTAGCCAGGGGTGTGTCTGTCATTTAAATATGCTAGCATTATCAAATTATTCCCGATTTATCTTTGGTACTTTAAATTAAAATGTGACCGATTCTTTAGTATCCAACGTGAGCACGTCATGTCATGTATTCCAACTGCATATATATGTGATTCATTCGTGTACCTAGTCCTAGTGGATACGGCATAATTTAGGTTTATCTATCGGATATAAATATACGGCGATGAATTAAACGGCGATATTATATTACGTTGAGATAGTATTTCTGTCCACAAGAACATGTATGCTGAGCAGCTGAGCTGGCAGCTAAAGTAGTCTTGGCTGGTACAATAAGTTAACTAATAAGGACGTTTGATAATATTGAAGAAGCACTAGTTTTTAACCTGTCCCCATTTGTTTAAAACTGTTTAATGGCTCGCTTTTTTTTTTTTTTTTCTGTTTTTTTTAATAATAGTATTAATTAACAAATATCTGCATGAAGGTCTCCAACGAGTAAAAAGATATCTACAAAAAAACCTACAACATCTTCCGTTCACACATGGTCTCCCACTGTATTACTGAGTAAGACTCTCAGACGCTTAAATATGACTGATCGGACGGGAAGTCTTGTATTCGCCTTGATATGGTCGTAGATATCATGTAAGAAATCAACCCTGATTTCTTAAATCTAATCGTTATAAAAATACAGCCGTGTATTTTATAATGGATCTGTGAAACCTTGAGAAGAGAAAGGGTTTTTTTATTATTTTTTTACCTGGATCGGACAGTAAACCACGCGAGTGGGGACATATAACAGCAAA